>JANHGB010053859.1:0-17500 GCA_026283785.1 Coracopsis vasa
CTTATATCTCCTCTTAGGGGCACTTCTCTTGCGGCAGCCAGTGGCGAGTTCACCGTATAACACAATCTTAGGGAGGCAGTGATCCTCCATCCTGGAGACGTGCCCTGCCCAGTGCAGCTGCGATTTCAGCAATATGGCCTCAATACTGGTGACCCCTGCCTGTTCAAGAACAGTGACATTTGATACATAGTCCGTCCAATGAATGTTTAGAATTGTACAAAGGCTCATAGTGCCTACTGCATACTCATTACTACAGCAATTCCTTAACACAATGACAGATAAAAGAACTTTCTTTTTATTGAACTAAACGCTGGTTTTACATAAAATAGACTATAATTCAGAGTCTGTAATGTCTACTGAAAGGTTAGACTCGTTACCATCCAAATAGGCTGAGCTAATAAAAATTATATTTGTTACAATCCAAATAGATTAACTGGCCTTAAGGGCTTAGCTATGTACCACACTTTTCAATTTTCTTATAATTAAATTAACATAAAACAGACTTGACAAATAAATGACTATATCAGAAACAGTTAAGCTCTGTTTAACCAAAATAACTGTTCTATTTACATATACAGCAACCTGTGTCTGTTTTGGGAGCTATAAGAAGCCTATCTAGTTAGCAAATGCTTGGGTGCCCACAGTTTGTGAACAGCCTTGGTCCCAGCCTTTCTTTGAACCACATATACCCCAAACGATAGATTTTGTAGTTTAGTTCTTGCATTCCTTATTGGTTCCCTCTGAACCAGATATCTCCTCTGATGCCCTGTCACACCTAAGCAATGGCTTTCTTATGCAGAGCTCAGCTTTATTCACTGAGTAGCCCTTTTGACTAAACAATTTCAGTGGGATTATTTATAGAATCATAGAATCATTTAGGTTGGAAAAAACCTCTAAGATCATCAGGTTCAACTGTTAACCTAACACTGCCAGGTCCACCACTAAACTATGTCCCTAAGTGCCACATGTACACGTCTCTTAAATACCTCCAGGGATGGTTACTCCACCACTTTCCTGGGCAGCCTGTTCTAATGTTTGACACTATTTTGGTGAAGTTTTTCCTGATATCCAATCTAAACCTCCCCTGGCACAAATTGAAGCCATTTCATCTTCTTCTATTGCTTGTTATTTGGAGAAGAGACAAAAACCTCATCTTGCTGCAACCTCCTTTCAGGCAGTTGTGCAGAGGGATAAGGTCTCCCCTGAGCCTCTTTTTCTCCAGGCTAAAAAACCCCAGAGAAAAACTGTTTTATGAAGTCAAGCACATGTGTAAGTCTTTGAAGGGCAGTGGTTTTAGTCTCTACACCACATTTTCCCCATCCATCCATATATCCACTACCCACATATCTAAGCTGAAATAAGGTCTCTGGTAACGTCTCTTAGATGACAGCAGGCTAACTATTTAATAGTTTTAGCAGTTCATTAATGAAGGCTGAATGCTTTATTCAGCAGCACTGACCTTCCTAAAAACACCCTGGCTCTCCATAAACTATGTCTCTACCTATTAGCTTTCTGGCCTTCTTTTCCCTCTCTTCCATTCCACTGTAAATCTTGAAACCATAATACTCAGATCCTTAATTTTCACCACATCTCTTACTTACCTCTAAAACGAAAGAACAAGATGCAAATACCACTCCAGCTTATAGTCTCATCTGTGGTCTCCCTGTTGGATGAAAGACCACAGGCATAACCTTAGTGGTTGGCAAGGGCACAAATATGAGACAGTGGGTCAAGATAGTAATTTTCCCTCTTGTTTCACTTCAGAGTGTGTTTGCACGCATGTCTGGGGAAGGTTTTCCCTTGAGAAGGGCAATTGGAAAGCTTTTCACAGAAGCTTTGTTTCCCTTTATGGTGTGGATATTAAAAACATAGTATGACCCAGCATTAGGAAAAAAGCTTACAGAGACCATACTAGGTGTCTGTGATACAGAATGTATTGGATATGGGTCATGTTTTTTGAGATCTTTTTGTGTCACACTTTCACATAGCAAGAAAAATAATGAAATTGATGTGTAACCTGGTTTTGCAAAAGCTCTGAAACTCTAGCTGCTATGCTATAATATGTGTGTGGTTTGGCAAATGGTAAAGAGAATAGTTTCCACTTTCCATAAAGCCATGCAAAATCCACTTAAGTTTCTTAGGGCTTTGTGCTATAATTAACCATTCTGAGAGTGCTATTGTCTGAGGACTGTGTCTTTAAGCCCCTCTCCTCCCTATAGGACCTCACTCAGAGCAGAGGAGTGCAAATGGAGTTGAGATCAGCAAGCTGGATACTTACATACTTCTTTTGCCACCTCTTTTCTGGTACCTATTTTATGAACAATGGGTTACCTATTGCAGAAATGATCAGTATTGCACCTCAGGTATTCTGCCTAAATTACAATTGCGCTGCCTAGATCTAAGCTATAAATATCAATGTACATCAGAGAAGTTTGCTTTAAAAAGAAAGAAAAAGAGAAATGGATACTATTTTTAAATGCAGCCCTAGAATCAGGTGGATTCATGCTGTTATGATAAGGAGCTGAGTGGCACCAGCTGAGAAGGAGGTCTAAGCAGCAGTATAACCTCCTTTCCCTGCAGCAGGTCTGATAATCAGGAGCTTGTGCTCCAACGGGTGGGAAGGGAACAAGGTGATGATTATTGTTTTACTTTGGGCTTCATCTGGGGAATTAACTGAGCTTTTGAAATTCAGTTCTCCAGAGTGCAGTCTTCTTGGCTTTCCTTTGTGCAGACTTGTAATACCCTTTCCACATGATTCCTGCAAGGGCCTTTAGCAAAAAAGAGGACCAGAGCTGTTCAAGACTGTGGATGGAGACCAGATGACCCAAACAAGCCCCCTTGCCCTGCAGGTTGTGGGTAACTCAGGGGCAGCCTGGAATAGAGTAGAGGCTCAGTCCTGTGTGATGAAGGATTGATAGCACAATTTCTTAAGCTAGGATTCAAGGTGTGTTTTTCTTTATTTTTCTCCTTCTCTACATGTGAGCAGCTGTGTCCTTATGGGGTTTGGGTTTGGATTGCATTTAAACTATAGAAGATTTGGAATGACTGGCAAGGGTTACTGCAGTATGAACCTCTTAGAAGATGTTTTATAACACTCATTCTTGCTCGCAAATATGGGATTTACAAGGCAAGGGGAAAAAATTAAAGAAGGAAGGAAAGAAAGAAAGAAAGGAGGAGAAAAAAAAAAGTAGCAAGGAGGGGGAGACTATGAAACAATATCTCTTTTGTTCTGCAAGCTGAAAGATGCTGTAAACTGTTACCTCTTTAGGAGTTATTACACATTCTTTCCTTTACATGCCACCCAACCCCTCCCTGAGCTATCCTCGGTTCTCTGTCTTCACCTTTGGTAAAGACCAACAGTATCAGGGTTAAAAGCACAGCCGTACCATCGTACCATATACACAAACTCAGAGCTGCTCAGGAGCTGTACTTTGACTTCTGAGGTATTCTCTATGCTCCCTTTTCCTCAGCTTTATGTATTAAAGCTTATTTTTAACTAAACCTGTGATCCTAAGCTTCTTCACAGCCTCAACTAAGCTGTGTGATTCATGTTTCAAAGCCTAATATTTTAGCCTCAAAAGCAGGATGAAATACTGTCATTTGAGTTTTTTAATGACTATGGACTAGTACATGCTTTTTCAGCCTTTCCTCAAAGGCTCCAAATTAGAATAAAACTAATTTCCACAGCACATGTAAGCCAATAAAAAGAGTATAGCAAGAGGAGGATATGGAGCTGGGAGAGAATAACATGGTACCAAGGTCTGTAGTGTATAATGATAAATAATGTACAAATATTATTACTGTTATTATTATTCTGTAGTATTATTCTGTGCCAGCACTCTTTACTGGTATGTGAGTCCAGAATGCAAAATTCTTCTGGTTTTCCTCCCCTTTGCATAGTCTGAATAATGGGGCTTATTTTGTGCAAGTTTTGCCCCAGGGTTTCTCTTCTCTGACTGGCAGATGAATATGTGGTTATAGCCTTCCACTCTGAGCCTGTGGAGCCACCCAGCTCTTCTGCTGTGATGCTTTCTGTAGCATAATACTCATGTGGAGCTTTACAACAGAGAGGACAAGTGGTCATGGAAGTTTAGCTGGTAATCCAAAGCCCCTTGAAACGAAAGGGCACTCTCGCATTGGCCTCAGTGTGCTGCCAACATGCTGCCAAATTCTATTCTGGGAGGTAGAGGAGAGGGAAAATTATGTAAGAAATTTAAGGAGGATGCAGTAATTGGAGAAACAGGTCAGGAAAGCTGGAAAGAAAGGAAAAAGGAAAGTGGGAGTGAAGGTTGATATTTAATAATAAGGATCCTTGAGAAATAAATTTCAGTAAGCACTGAACAGCAAAAGTGAGGAGATGGCCCTGCAGTGAGGATCTGTGAAAGGGAAGGAGACCAACACGATGTCATCTCCATAAAGGAATGTAAAAAAAGGCTTTTTCTGCACAAACCTGGAGGCAGAAAAATGAAAAATATTCCAGACTTCCCGATGTAAATTGGAGATTCAGTCTGAGGCATCCCTTCCTGTGGATTTCTCTTTCTGTTCTTGTCTTTGTGGCGCAAATCGGAGTTGCCTAATTACCTACCTCAGCATGGGCAGAGTTAAAGAGAGAGGTCTTATTGTTTGCTGTCTTATTTCAAGAACCTGAATAATAAAATTTCTGATGATGCAGCAGGCAAAGAACAAGAAGGTACTCAGTGCTGTGCAGCTATATTTTTCATAGGCTGTCCCAAGGAAGCAAATACTGCATCCAGAAGAGTGGCAAAGAGTCATTTAGTCACTTGACTTGCCTTTTTTATAAACTACCATAGAAAAAACAGAATAGCTCTGTGCAGAAATGGCATCTAAAGCACATATATAATCGAAGACATTTAATTTGCAGAGAATGTCCCTTTGGAGTTCAAGGAGCAAATATGCAGAGCTCTCTATCAGTAAAGAAATCAAAACAGTTGACCGTATGGTTGGGGTGTTCCTTGAGTTCTGCCAGTGCCGTTCTTCTGATGTAACTGTGGTCTGCAAATCCACTCTACCACACTTGGCATGTTGCTGGCTGGGGTTGTTGTAAGCAAAAACTGAGTTTTCCCAGGCACTGTTGGTCATCAGGTTTCAATGATCAACAATAAAATCATAAACATTTTATACAACAGAGGCATTAAGGTCACAGTAGCTTTTTTTAGCAGGTTTTTTTAACATCTAAGTAATTTTCTTTACTGTGTTATAAAGAGAGAAAAGTTACAGTTAATGAAGGACAAAAAGATCTATTTTTTTTTTCGATTGCATGAAAACATAAGCATATCTTGGTTACAAGGAAAGAAAAAGCTGTGTGAATTATTTACTATGAGAAATGCAAAGAATAACAATGAGTAAAAATAATATGTGCTATTCAAATGCAATAGAAGCCAGTAGAAGGCGGGTACTTGCATTTAAAAAGTTATTGTATTCATGGCTTCATTTATTTTGGTGGTAGAACGTAAAGAACAAAATAAATTAGAACCAAAAATTGAAAAGATGGGATTAATATACAGCAGGGCTGTGAATGATTTGTTTCTCTTCCCACAATGCCCCTCTCCAGCTTATCTGAACACTTAGCTATGTTTATTTCCATAAAGAATGCATTTTATTCTGAAGAAAGCTAGGATGTGCTTTTTAAAATAAAGCAAAAACTTTATTAAAATTCAAAAGAAAAGTAAGCAGAGATGATTTGGGAAGCTTTATTCATTTATTTGAGCAAACACTGCTAAAAACATTTAGGTGCACTGTGTGTTTAAAAAGTAATAAATAGCTATTGTGCTTACTTCATAAACTTGTCAGAGTGTCTTCATTTTATTTTCCTGAACAAACTGAATTTCTGTACTGCTCATCCCCAGCCAGTTAATAAATACATCACCCTAAAAAGTGCTGTGGTATTAAATTTACAGCAGATAAAATATGGATGAAGTTGCTGTGCTTCAGGTACGTCAACTGTGATTTAATATCTCTGACTACCCTTATGAGGAGTAAAAGATTACTCGGCAGCTCCAACAGCAAGATACTGACCTTTGCTCCCAAGTAACAGCCACTCAGCAAATAGTACCAAATGAAGAAGTAGAATAACATATAGATTTGCCATAAGAAAAAATTGATCTAAATCCATATATCAAATCTGCTGATCAGAGCTCTGCAGAAAAAGTACCTCATAATCTTTACTGTAGAATTGCAGAAACTTTTGGTGGAAAAGAAACTGGGGGTTTATTTTAAAGTAAAAGGTTTCCTGGGGCAAAAGGGTTTTATATTTGTACATGTTGTATGCAGAGAGACATATATATATATACATATATGTGTGTATATACATATATATGCTGCCTTGAGATGTCTTGAAGTACAAAACCATCTATTGGATCATCAGTTAGTAATTTAGCAATTAGTCTTATCCCCACTTTCCATTTTTCTGTTAATTCTGTGAAAGAATGCATAAAAGTATAACATTGTCTCTCTAAATGAAGGCAAAATTCCTCTGGGAAATCTCATAACACTCTGATTTAATTTGTATTTGTAAGAAAAGTTATATCTAAAGGTGATAAAAATCCCCAGGAAGAAATGTTTGTTAACAAAGAAAATAAATTCTTGTGATTTACATTTTGCCTTCAAAATAGGTGGGTGAGTGAAAGGGTGCTGCTCTGCACTTCAAAGCAAAAGCAAATGAAAAAATTTCAACAACAAAGCCAAAATATGAAACAGACAAATCACTCTGCTGAGTACTTTTTAACCTATGGTGGCACACGTTAACAAAGCAACTGCTGTTTATATTATAAGGACTGAAAAGATAATCTTTAAATGTGGAAGTAAAATAAAAAACTTCCCTAATTAGTACTGATTAGCCCTACTTAAGGAGTTAGAACTTGATTTACAATGGTAAAATTAGTAGATTTATACCACTATTGTATTTGCAAAGGTAAGATTTTCCCAGGCCACTAAAAAAATATTAAAACCCCTCATTTCTTTAGCACCCATAATTTTAACATGATCTAATAATATTTATGCCTTACATTCTGGCAGTTATGCACATATTGTAACTTGATGTCATAAGTAATTTCTGAATCCAATGTGTTTGTGTCCACACAAATGAAAGCCTTGTTCAATTCCTAGTTTTGTGCAAGATACTATTTTTAATAGAAAGGATTTTTTCCTGAAGAGGTGATTTGATTAACAAGTCCAAGAAAAATAACATTATATTTGTCTCAAATGTCTGCTGTGGTTATATTACAAACAATAAATGATGACCCCTGAAGATTATTAATACATTTTTGTGAAAACTGCATTTCTTTCCAAACAAAACTTAGAAAATAATGTGATTTTAAAATATGGAAGCAGTGACATTCGTTTCAAGATTTTGGTTGGGGTTTTTCTTTCAATTAAAACACATTCCTTGCTATCAAGATGCTCTGGCTTGGTTGAACAAGAAAGTGCATCCTGCCCATCCTAGCCCAGATGTTACTCATTCAAACAGACGTCAGCCCATAAACCTTTCTAAACAAGTGCTTTCTCCATTCTGATTGCACAAGGGATTTGGTTGGGCAAGATGACATTTTCTTGAGTGACAGATGTTCATGCTGCAGCAGTACCAGGGACACTCATAATGTCCTTGCAGAGCAGCTGCTCCTTCAGGATTTTATACTGTTTTCTTTGTGTTTGTAATAATAAAGAAAAAAATATTTTACCCTTTATACTTGGGGGATTAAAATCCAGACATAACGATGAGAGCCAAGACTTACTAGCAGGATTTAGACAGTCTCAGATGCTGAAGATATGCAGATACTGTGAACTTTTTAATGGCCCATCACTTCAAACACCATAAACGCATTTTCTTGGGCATTCCTGCCCTACCTCAACTGATCGAAGAAAGCAAGCACAGAAAGGATCACAGGAGATGGAGGGAGGGAAAGAGGCAGAAGGAAGGGTCATTGGCAAATAACCTGAGGTGCTAAATTTTTTGCCTAATAAGTGTGTGGTTTCTAAAACTTATGGATGGTTCCTAAATGTTATTTCTCTGCATTTGGACCTTTAGTAAGCAAGAATAGATCAGGGTGGTGGGTTTTTTTTAAATATGGATTTTTATCATAATAATAGAAATAGTAAGCAGCAACATCTTCTGTCAATATATATTGGTTTGAATATTAGGAATTATCACTGAACAGTTTATTACAAAGTGGATTTCAAACGAATTTCAGAATAAAGAACTTCAGGAAAGCTGATAGCACCCCAGAACTGAAGTGGGTAAGATCAAGGGGCATTTCTCCACATCTCATTTGTGTCTATGGCCAACAGAGTAGTATTTCTCTGCTATGACCAATGCATTGTCAGTGACATCATGCTGTAGCCAGTTACAGCATTCCTGAGCTCAGATGGCTGCAATATAAGCCCATTGAGTTGTTCCCTGTGTGTCATGGAATATGACACACCAAAAATCTTCAAAGAATTCAGATTAATATTTTTCTCATTGCTATGTGGGTGTCTCTTCACATAGCTAATACCCAGCCTCAGTCTTAGCTTATAATCAGCTGCTAAAACCCAGCTTGTCGTGCTCATATGCTAATCAGGAGTGCTGACATGAGCAGAGGGTGGCATCTCACCTTAAAATCCCATTTAACAATATAAAATTGGGGAACCTACTGTTGAGAAACTTGGGCTATCTTGATGCCAGAAACCAGATATTTTTTGTTGGACTGCTGTGATGAATTGGCCCAACCTAGTGTGCACCCTCTTGCAAGGATGTTGAGGTGAGATGAAAACCATCTCTCGCTTCTAGGGATCCTATGGAAGAAGGCATTGACAACACTGAGAAAACAAAAAAAATGCCTAAAGCTAGCATAAACGTTAGCTGTTTGCCCAGGCAGGCCAAATTTAGGAGATATGACTTGCCATCCAGACCCTGCTGCTCATCATGTCAAGTCAGACTCAAGAGCCGCTGGCCAGGAAATATAAGGTATTTATTGTTTTATTGGTGCCTGAAGAGAGGCTGCCCTGTGGCTAACAAACAGGGTTCAGTTTTCAAAACCATGAAGTGTGTGAATAAGCACTTCTTTTTAGAAAGTTGATCTAAAAGATAAAGTGAAAACATCTATCAAAGACATTAGTCTTAGAGAATGACATTTAATATCTGTAAATATTGCTAGAGAGTATTACAGAGTATACTCCTTGGAAGGGATAGTCCAAATCCAAAAGGCTCTCTTAGCGTACAGTGATTAAATAGGTCAAGTCTCAATGTTTTAAAGCCTGCACTTTTAACAGGGTTCTCCTGAACCAGTAGTGAATCTGATATTGAAAATACAGCATCAACACAGTTTAGTAGTTTTTAAACCTTTCCTGAAGGACAAGAGGTAGAGAGTGAAGAGTTGAAGGTGAGAGAAAGAGGAGTTTGGTATGGGTTTTGTTTCTTTAACAGTTACAAGAGGAACAGAAAGAAAATATGATAATCAGAAACCTGGAGATCAGAGCTGGGGACTTTGGGGCACACAGGGATATATTTAAGACCATGTTTATGCGGAGGTGAAAAGAGCTGGGGATTAGGGAGGTAAAATAAATTAAAAAAACTTCTGAGGGTTCAAGGACATCTGAGGGGACCACAGTAATGAAAAACATGGTACAGGCTGGAAAGGGCAAAAAAGGGAGCATAGAAAACCTAGGCTTCCAGGAAGTAACATTGGGAGATGCAGTACCAGACATAATGGGGGTTGGTTGGACCAAGGGAAAATGCAAAAACCTTTTCAGAAGGTTGTAAAAAGGATCTGAGGACTCAGAGTTGCAGCGGGGGCTTTATTAGCAGAAAGGTTGAAGCGTGGTTGCCAGCTCCAGGAGACCTGGCCACAGCACCAAGGACGTGGAGGCTCCTAATAAGCAGAGACAGAGACTGTGAAGAAAAGCTCTTGTTTTAACGTGTGCCTGCATTAGGTGCTTGGTGTGCAATTCTTAGCCTAAAGCCGGTTCACTGCTTAAGGATATCACAGCACAATGACCACAGAAGGCTGAAGACTTAACCCAGATTTTATTCAGTGAGGATTGCTTGATAACACAGTGTCTCCCATGGCTGCTGCTGAGAACCGAGCTCTGCTCTTGCAGGCGTATGCTGAAGGATTGATTCTGCAAGCTGCTGAGCACACCTGGGAACCCTTCAGCCCACCTGAGTTCAGTGGGGCTTGCGAGCACTCAAATCCTCACAGAAGTGATTGGCAGATGCCGGATGGCATCCTTAGAGAATAGATGTTGCTGGATGTTCCTTCTCTTCCTTATTAGTAGCAAATTATACCTGCAGCTGTCCAAGATTTTTTGACTCTGGCCTGTCCCATTCTTAATCAGCTGCTGATACGTGTGTGTGCAAGAGGTGTAAAAGCATAGTCGTTCCTATCTTTTCGAATATTGGGCCCAGAGACAAAATTAAACAGAGGGCATGGGAGGGGATGTAAAAGAAAGATCCACAAACATTCCTGCAAATAAAATCCATTTATTTACTTGGCTTTTTGCTAATTCACAAAGATCTAGTTAGATCTAGGGTAAGAATTTATTCACCGAAATGTCCACAGAAAAGCAGAGCAAATCCTACCATGAATAAATATTCATGGGATTGTTTGCACTGGGAGAGCTCCCCTGGCTGTTCTAAAAGCCTTTTTTTTTTTTCTGTAGTGTGGTTGGAAAGGATAGAATTAAGTAGTTTCAGAAGGAAAAAAAACCATGAAGTAGTAGTCAGAGAGAAGTGTATTTGCTGTTACTGCAGCTAGGAGCAGCGAAGCTGTTGACTGGGCAAGTGACTGATCCACCTTAAAACTGGTTTGTCTTCAGTTGTGAGGCTGAAAAGTGATGGCCCAAGGAAACACGGCACAAGCAGGTTACCAGCCTCTGTGGTGTAAACCAGACTGAGAGCTGGGGGATTATTCATTTGATGTTCCAGTGCAAACTTTCCCTGGCCTTTAACGGGAGATAGGCATTTAGGAAACCACTATTTGGCTGATGCTTGACTCTACAGACAGGAAATCTCCATAGGCTCTTTAAGTCATTGCTAGAGAATGTAATGGAACAGTCATCCTAACAGGGAACAGTACAGAGGTCTTCCCTGCCACACCATGGCTGCATCAGCAGTTACATAGCCTCCTTTTTTATACTGACCTGGTAAAATCAAAGATTTTTGCCTGGACAGTAGCATGTCTCAAACAGTGTCCTGCCCAGGCGTACTTGTAACTTGAGGGTTATGGGCTTCAAAACATTCTGAGTGGAAGAGAGAAGTGATCCAGCAGAGCTGCTGCTGCTACCACCGCCATCCTTCTGCATGGGCACAGCTCTAGGGCTCTTCAATGGAGAAACAAGTTGTGCACAGCCATGAGAGGCACATCAGGATTAGCTGCCGCTCCTCAGCACGTACCTGCTCCCTAAGCATTGCTAGTCTCTGATCAGCACCTTGAATACAGCCCAACTCTGGTTTCACCCTCTGATGGAAAAAGGAGTGTCTGAAAAGATGATGCAAGTCCCATTCAGCCACCCAGGCTACTGACAGGGAAACACCAGTGTGCTGCTGGTAGCTAAACGTTTTTGCAGTCATCAATGAGGAGCTTGACCCCTTGTCACCTGGACAAGGGGAGATATGCTGAGCGCTTGTGCGTACATCCAAGTTTGACTGTTATAATTTGGGGCTGTGGCTCCAGGAACTAAAGAAACACCTCTTTCACCCTGACAGATTCATACCCACCTTCCTCTTAGGCACAGACTTAGTAACATTTCCTATATGAGTGAAAAGGCCCAAAGGCCCAATTATGTTTTTACATTGATTTTTAAATGTAACTTTTTAGAGAATTGAGAGACTTCTGTGGTCTATTATTAAAAGAAACCCAGAAAAATCAAAAACACAACCAAGACCCAAAACCTTACCAGTGTTGACCGTTTGCCTGAAAAGCTAACAGCACTAAGCATACAGCGTAGCACTTTGTCATTTCGTTGTATATTTTCAGTAAAAACAACAAAACTGAGAAGCAGTGCTTACTTGACTTTGTTAGCACTTTTATTTATTTATTTTCCTTCCAGTTTTTCACCCTTGATGTATCTTCTAAGACTGTGAGCAGGATACATAGTGCTTCATATTCCAAGTGCTGAGGCCTATCTATCAAAAGCTGACTGGAGTGGGTGGTGAAATACAGTAGGAGGTGGCTAGCTACACAGTTGTACTATTAAATTACTGTCTGTCCAAGGAGAGTAATCTCTTGTTTCAGCAGCAGGTACTACTATCAGAGACTGTAAAAACCTCAAGCACTCTGAAATAGGCTGTCATATGGAGCACCATAAATTACATCAGTCAAATATTCCATCATTCATTCACTCCACGGTCTTACAGTGGGATGAATAGTCTGCTCAAGGGAGAAAAACAAAGACCAACTTTCTGATTCCTTTTCTATTTGCTTTCTGAGAGAGCTTCAGGGGCCACTTTCCTACGGGAAGTTTTAATTAACCATAAAATATAATTTTCCATTTGCATAGCTGCAGGTTTCAGGAACCACACATGTTGCTCCCCAAAATGGTGCAAAGGTGTGGGATTTTCTGCAGCTATTGTTATCTACGCTTTTATTAAGAAGTTTAAGAAGAGCAGCGTCAATGACTTCCTTTTCATCTTTGTAGAACGGAACGTTTGACAGTAAGTTAAAATCCTAAATAAAATATGAAAGCTGCCAGCACATGCCAAAGTCTCTCAGAGAGCACATATGAAACGTTGCTCCTAAGACGCAAATGTCACTAATACCATATGAAAATTGCAAAAAGGTATATGAAAGTCACTAATGTGACATGAAAGAACAAAAGTCTTCAGATTATGTGAAAGTTGCTGTTCCAATATGTTACCCTTACTGTTCTAGTTACTTTCTATCTTATTAGCAACTTCCATTTCAAACTAATCTTTTATGAAAGTCTTATTCTATTAGCAGTTTTCCTTAAGTATCAGAAAACTGAAATTCCTATTACACTGAGTGAAGTGTGGCCTCATTAGCAAAGTTCTGTATTGTTGCATGGGTTTTTTACTCCCTTTCCTTTGGAAAATACATGCATTCCTTCAGCCACAGTCTCCTTTCACTTTGCCTTTATAAAGGTGTACACTCACTATGCTTCCCATGAAAGGTTAAGAAGAGACTCAAAGTAGATTTTTGGAATAGAAATTTCTATTACCTGTACATTTTCAGTCCACGTTGTTAGCTGCAGAGCTATTTGTTTAAAAATAATACCATATTTAGGAAGTACCATAGTCTTTAGGAAACCCTATCCAAATTAGAGCGTGAGCCCACAGCCAGATGCCATGTGTGTCTGAGTTCTCCTTTCAGTGGAGAGTTCTGGTGCAGGGTTTAAATCCATATTTGAGCAGGGGAGATGCATTTTTACTAATCCTGTACAGACAGTATTCAGTAAATCCCTACTTCTGCAATCAGAGATGAGTGTCCTTGTGGACCCCTTGAATGACAGTGAGACCTCATGAATGCAGGGCAGCATGAAGCTGAGTTCAGGGTTATTAGTACTTCAGAGCTATTTCTCTACAGATCAGTGCCTGTGGAAGTGTCAAAGCTGAAATGATCTAGAACATGGACATAATAGACTTTGGGCTTTATGGGTCCACTGATTTGGAATGTATTTTTATCAGCCAAGAGTCTTATTTTTTTCTTTTCTTTTTGAAATCTTCTGTGAAGGTGATGAAATACGTTGCATTGCTAGTTCTAGCTGCTGAAGTCCGTGTAACTCGTACAAGCAAAACACCAGGTCAAGCATGCTACGAGAGGGTCAGGATGCTAATAGGAGATGAAAACATGAATAGATGACAAACATTTGTAGTGCAGATTTCCTAGCTCCATACGTAAGCCAGACCTGACCTCTGCAGACTGTGAGGGGGTGGCTGAATTCCTGCACAGTGCAGTACTCAGTCTGTATGGTGAGCCTGAAGAAAAGGTATCTTCCACAAGTGAAATGGCTGTTGAATGCCATGTGGTAAAGCCGTATCCCGAGATGCATCAAAACAGGTCATTGAGTTACATTAAGCATAGCAACCTATTAACAGTTTCCCCTTTGATTTGATTTTGATAGTGAGAAACTGCAGTTAAACACCATAAATGTACTAGTTACACATTAGGTGACTGTTGCTAAGCAAGAACTTATAATGTGCCCCAACAGATCCTTCTCCTTTGACTATTGGTCTGAAGATAATGCAGTTTGTACATTTAACAACAGTATGGATATTCTGCTGTGGTGGGTTGACCCTGGCTGGACACCAGGTATTCACCAAAGCCACTCTATCACTCCCCTCCTCAACTATACGGGGGAGAGAAAATACAGAGAAAGGCTCCTGGGTTGAGATAAGGACAGGGAGAGATCATTCACTGATTACTGTCATGGGCAAAACAGATTTGACTTGAGGAAATTAATTTATGACCAATCAAATCAGAGTAGGACAATGAAAAGTAAAACCAAATCTTAAAAACACCTTTACGCTGCCCCTTTCTTCTTCCCAGGCTTAAATTTACTCCCAAATTCTCTACCTTGTCTGCCCCAGTGGCACAGGGGGGATGGAGAATGGGGGTTGTGGTCAGTCCATCATACATTGTCTTTGCTGCTCCTTCCTCCTAGGGGTAGGACTCTTCACACTCTTCCCCTTCTCCAGTGTGGGGTCCCTTCCATGGAAGACAGTCCTCCATGAACTTCTCCAACATGAGTCCTTCCAACAGGTTGCAGTTAATCATGAACTGCTCCAGTGAGGGGTCCCCCATGGGCTGCAGGTGGATGTCCATGCCACTGTGTACCTCCACGGGGCACAGCCTGCCTCACCACGATCTGCACCATGGTCTGCAGGGGAATCTCTGTTCCAGCATCTGGAGCACCTCCTGCCTTCCTTCTGCACTGACACTGGTGTTTGCGGGGCTATTTCTCTTACATATTCTCACTCTTCTCTCAGTTCTCTGCAGTTGCTGTTGTGCAGTAACTTTCCCCCTTTTTAAATACATTATCCCAGAGGCACTACCACCATTACTGATGGTCTCAGCCTTGGTCAGCATGGGTCCATCTTTGAGCCAGCTGGCATTGGCTCCATCAAACCCACGGAAAGCTTCTGGCAGCTTCTCACAGGAGCCACCCTTGTAGCCCCCCTGCTACCAAATCCAATACAACTGCTAAAAGATAAAGTTATTATGACACTGTGTATTAAGAAGGAAAAAAAAACAACTTTGAAGCTAATAATCAAAAGATTAGAGAAAGGATATCTTTTAATTAATTTCAAACCCTGGATTGAGTATTAAATAGAAACATGAAAGAAAGATTTCCAATTGGAAGGGATGGTAACTGAAGAGTCTCCACTCTCTTGAGGATTACCATTTAATTTTAAACATTGATTTAAAATAAATGATGGTACAGTCCCCAAGGAAAGATGTATTTCAGTTGTAAACATAAGAGTGATGTATAATAAATGAAATATATAACATTCTCCTTGAGGAGTTTTTTCACTTTATTGTGCAATCATGCTATGGGAATTATTCATACCTTTTAACTTGAGTCTCAGACAAAAGCTATCAGGTATCATCTTTCTGTAATCAGCTTTCTCTTTATTTATATGCCTGTATTTACATTTTTTAAAATTTGTTTGTGATGTCAGTTCTTCCACCACTAGCACTTGTGAGGACACGTGATAGATGAGGAAGGTTTACTCTGCATTATCATCTGAATGCCAAGGGTCTCATATCAGTCCTGACCAAATATCTCAACTTATAGAAAGCTTCACAGTTCCCTACCACACAGCCAGTTTTCACACTTATCTCATCACAGCCCATGCTGCCTTTCTTATTCATGACTGTGTTTGTCAGCTCTTCACTCCTTTGCAGTCCTCCTATTTTCCGATTTCTCCTTCCTAAATATTAAGATATATTATACCCTAGTTCTAGGAGAAGCAGGTTTTCCACTTCATTTGGTTTGTGTCCTGTCAGCATCTAGGTGAACACAATAATTAGTTATGAATAGTTGTTTCAATCCTTCTTCTAAAGAATCTGCTTTTCTTAGGTGCTCCCATTCCACTTTTTTTTTTTTTAATTATGACTGTCAAGTTTATAGGAAAATGTTGTTTTAAGCAATTTTCTCTCTAGGGAAAACATACTCCGTATTGACTCAGCTCTAGAGATCTGTTTCTAAGGTTTCGGAGCTTACATTAATCCAGCGAAAGGACAAAGGCATGTTCAGTGACCTAAGTGTCCAGTCAAGACTCCTGATCTTCTAAATTCCACCTTCCCTGAGAATTTCTTGGCTCTGAATGTCAAAAGAAAAGCATGCCCTGAGATAGCTAAGACACAGCTCAGGAGGCAGTTTGAAAACTAGAGCAGGTACTTCTTAACGGGGTCTGATGGTTCCTGCATTCTGTAAGAATAGCAGGAACTTTACTAGCTAGTAAAGTGTGAATGCACATTCAGCTGGATGATGTCTTCCAACAATTCTTGCTCCCTCTGCTCTCTTTCGTTGAAGTTCAGTATTTCCTGTTTTCAGAAGGCAACTACTTATTTTTTGTTATTGTTTGGATACTACTGCATCCTGTTGTCCTAACAGAGCATTTTTGGATCAGAAGTGCATTTTAACTAAATTTAACTTGACACAATGCAATGGAAGGCAAATTAGGAGATGGTGCGTATTTCCTAATTAATTACAATATTACCAAAGTAATTATAGTTGTGACATGTTTATTACTTAAGGATTAGTCATGTTTCATCATGAAAATTCTTTTGCACACAAAGCCACGTGTGAAGAGTTGCTTTCTTTGAGTTAGTCCTACAGACTGGGCTTTCGGGTACTTGGCAAATTTTCATTATATGAAGTCCTCAGTAGAGCTAACAGTGTGGGCAAAATGGATACTCCTTACTCTATTTTCCATGTTTAAACCACTAGACAACAGTATTTTTCATAGAAAAATGTGTTGTTGTGTGAAATATTGAGACTACTGGAGCAATAATATTTTCACTGAATCTGTGGGTGGAAGCAGAAGTCAATAGAGCACAGGTTGCAGACCCTTAATGTTTGCCTATTTGGAGACTGCAGCACTGTGGCACTCACGGAAGTAAAATTTTGCTTTTGAGGAAACTTTTACTGACCTGCTTTTTCAGATTTTTCTGCTGACTGATGATGGTTGTTTTGGCAGATCTATTCCCTCAAAGATGAGACACTCCCTGCACAGAAAGCCTTCAACACTCATGCACTGGGAAATGTTCCTTTTCCCAACTTTGTTTCTAATAACCTGAGGGTAGAAGAGAGTTTTGGTTTCTATATCCTTCCCTTGAATGGAGTTTCAAACAAGTGTTTTAACACCAACTATTAAAAAATCAGTATTATTAGTGTGTTTGAATGAACCAGCTTCTTGGATTGATTATGTGGTCAATCAATTGTTCAAGGACCCTGAGTGGACCTGAGGTCTCATCTTGGAGAAAGAATCCCAGCTTTCAGCTACTGCTGTAGGAACTGGATGAAGTATTGCTGATCAGTT
>JANHGB010053859.1:22500-71933 GCA_026283785.1 Coracopsis vasa
CAGGCCTCGATCACATTTGGCTCACTTTGATCCTTTTTTGCCAATCTCTTATGCTTGAGCAGAATCCTTTTGCCCCAAGGGCAAAGGGAGGCAGAAGAGAAAGGAAGAGCTTTCACCTGTTTGTTCTTCATTTGTTGTAATAATTCATATTTCTGAAAGTATGTATTGCTAAGAAAAAGGGGCCATTTTCAGTGATCACAAAATGATGCTTTCACTCCATGTGATTTTTCAGGAAGAAGTGTTTTTTTCAAGTATAAATAAGGAGAACCTATTCAAGGCATTTTTGTTTATTAATAGATTTTTTCTCAAAAAAAAAATAAAATACCTCCATAACACATTGATTGCATTACTACTTCATATTTGCTAACATAAATAAACCTGAAGCCTTAGTGCAAGAGAGGCAGCTATTTTAAAGATGGCAAAATGTCAGCTCTTGGATGGTTGGTTTCATTTAACAGGGCTCCACATGAATTTATGAACTGTTCTGTAACATCTTCTGCCTGCACCAAATGGCAGACTTTAGGCAGAAACCCAATGTATGTTTAGCTAATGTATAACAAACAGAGTATTTACATGGTCAGTGGACCCTATTAGGTATTAAGAATGGTCTCTTTCTAAATCTACTGTTAATTCCCTTCCGCAACAACCTAAATAAAGTGTTCGCTTCTCAGAGAAAGCTAAGAAAATGTGTGCATATATGTGTGCGTGTGTATGGGTCTTTCATTTTAAAATGTCTTTAACAAAACTTCTGACAGTTATCTTATTTTCTTTTGCTGCAAGGGTGACAATGTAGTTTAAGATATTGTTTCCTGACTTTAAAGGTGCCTTGTGGTTTTTAAGGATATTTCAGCAGCTAAAGAAATTCTACTGCAGACACAATGTACCAGTTCATTTCTTAAGCAATAAATGGCAAGCAGGGTGGTGCTGAATAAGCATGCTTATATGGAATTTCTCTTTGAAAAGCCCACTAGTTAGGCCCTATAACACTTCAGTTGATATTTCTACAGTGCAAACACGATAGTGAAAATTAAGTTGCCCCAGCAAATTCAGTTTAGGAGAAATTTGTTATGAATAAAATGCTGCTGCTGGCCTTAGAACATTGAATTTATCCACCAAATAATATCTTAGAAATACCACTTCAGAAGAAATCAGCTCTAAATAATTGATAAATTTGGTTTGTTTAGAAACCTTTTGACCCCTATAATAGAAAGTAAAAACACATTTCAGTTATTAAAGTCACATATATTCCCTCTGGTAGGGGAAGCTTTTAATTTTAAGTTGGTCTCTGTTGGGGCCATTTGATAAAGCTTGGAAAAACCTTTTCAACTGCTGCTGGTGGATTTGGGTCAGCTTCCCTTGGGAAAATGGCAAAAGATAAATTTGTAGCTTTTCATAACATATAAGGAAACTTCAGAGATTTTAAACATCAAGAACTATTGGAACTGAAAGACAGTTTCTCTTTTGTTTCTCCCCCTCCTCCTCCTCCTGCTCCTTCTTCTCTTTTCTTTCCAAAAAGAACTTTAAATTCTCTTGTTGTTTTAATTTTTATTTTTTTTAACCACAGAGGTTAGAATGTTTTGGCCTCTCTAACTACACTAGCAGTGGTCCTTATTAATGTAAGATTTATTTTGAGATAGAAACATCATTATGCAGTTTTTGTTTTCAAATGAAGCCATTTCATTCTACTGTTTTCAAAGCCCAGAGCAAAATAAAAATCCTTCTATCATTTTTTTTTTAAAATGCATTTCTTAAACTCTGCTCCAGTAGCTGCTACCAGGTCCTTATGTCCACAAATATAAGTTGCTCTCATTTCCCCAGGATAGTAATCACAGCTTATGAATGAGGGCACTGATTCTACTGGGACTGCCAAAATGTACTAACCTCACCACACTGCCATTTCACAAGAGGAAAATGAACAGGGGTGAGGGTGACGGAATATATTTAATGCTTATGAAAACAAAAAGACAGAATAACACCCCATAATCGAATATTTAAGTGGCCATTTGTGCATAAAGCAAATATGCACAGGCAACAGGGCAGATCATGCTGCCCCCTGCACCTCAGACCTGCAGACATCCCTGCTCCTATTTGAAGAGGTTGCTGCATTTCCACATCCCTTCAGGAGTTACCTCCAAGAAGTAACACCCGCAGTCTTTGTGGTTCACATCTGTTTCTAAACATTCACCTGAGACTACCAGATTCACTTCATGCAAACTACTGAATGTCTATCATTCAACAAAAACAACCACCTTTAACCAATACCCTGGGCTGAATGAGAACAAGCACCCTAGAGGATAAAATCTATGTATTTTCTTACAGTCTCAACAATGATTCAGCCTCTCTTCCCTGTTGTCAGCAAGACCAAAATATGATTCCCTGGGATATAAGTGAGCACAGGGAGACACTGGGGTGGTAGATGGCTCTGGCAAGCTGAGTTCCTGTTCCTTAATTTCACGGTGAATGTCACATTTGCCCTTGTGTAATTTCAATACAGATTAGCTGAGTTTTTTGAAAACTGGAGAGCTCCTTCACAATCTCCCTTCACACAATCTGTGAAGACCGCCGAGCTACAAACTGGCAGAAGCAAAGTCTTCTTCCTAGCCAGCTAGCCTTTCTTGAGCAGCCAGTTATTTCTTTTTGACGTTTCATGCTTGGTTGCTATTCCCAGTGTAAGACACTTTGTTGCACGTACTCAGTGGTAAATTATTAAAAGGGTGTCTACTAGGTATCCGTTCGTGTAGCCACAAATTACACGTTTGTGTTCCTCTGCATGTTCTTGGCAGGTGCAGTTCCTCTGTGAGTACTTCAGTGATTCAAACACCTGCATTATTTCATTATGTGAGAGCTGTTCTTCAAACAGTTGCACCTACGCCCCATTAGCACCCACAGGGGGAGGCCAACCCTTGATAATTTATGTTGTGAGGGGATCACCTTCTTGGAAAAGAAAGATGACATGCAGGAAGCTAGGCTGTGATTTTACAGCCACCCTGTTTCAGCTTCCCAAACAAACGCACTTAGCACACATCTTCATGGTCATTTGGTCTACTTGGATGGGTGAACTGGGCCTCTTTGTATTTACTGTGCACTCAGTGTTCACATAGGAAATGAATGAGGAGTTGCCAATATTCAAAACAGTGGCAGCCTGGAGTATTTCGGTGTTTTCCTTGTACAGGAATGTCTTGGAAAAGATGTCACATTTTGCATCTGCATTTTTTTATTTTTTTTTTTTTTTTTTTTTAGTTTTTATTTTGTCATTTATTCCTGATGATACTCTTTACCTGATGTTTAGTGTTCTGTTCGCAGCAAATCAATGTAGGCTCTTCATCATTTATCTCAGATATAGTCTCACAACTTAACTCATGCTCTGGCACAAAGCCATGTTCTCATTGTTGAAGTGTACTATTCAACGCCATCTCATAGTGCACTTTGTCCTGCAGTTTTCATCCAGTTGCACATAATCTTCTAGAAAATGCCAGTGACCACCTTATTCTGTCTTTTCTTTGACTATGGCCTCATCCTCCAGGCATTTCATACAGTATCTCCACTGCTGCTCTTTTTCATTCCTTGGGTTCATTTTCTTTTTTTCATCCCCCATTTTAATTCTTCCTCCATTCTTATTCTTCTCTCTCTTCCACCCACCTTATCATAACCTCCAGCACACAGACAACTGCTGGCTGATCCCTTTCCACTGTCTTTCTCATACTTCAGTAGGCTGATTCTTTCCACCTACTGAATCACAAAAAAAAACTGCTGGCTAATTCCTCATCCCGAAAGATTGTTAGCAGTATCTTCCCACGTATATGCACCAGCACATATTCACCTCCTAGAAACCTCTTCATGCTTTTCATCATCTGACACACTGAAATATAGTGTTTCTGTCCAAAACAATCACATGCTTACGCTGGTTATAGAGGAATGAGCCAGCATATGCAAAATGCAATCATTACTGTTACCCCAGATAGATTAGCTAGAAGATAAATCACCATGTAAGCAAGAATACTGAAATATACTTAAGATTATGTAGAACCTAAAACACGAATACAAACTTCTGAAAACTGATTGCCAATAACAAAAGCTCCTATGATGTCACAAGGCAGTGAAAATGCGCTCTGTTGTCAACAAGCAGTTTTTGCTGAATACACACGGAACAAAAGCCAATCAAGTTCGAATAGGTACTGACTATTTTCCACACAAATTCTATTAATTGCAAATTAAAAACACAAGATTGATTTACCTTTTCAGTGCTAGAAGGTGGTAACTCTAGCTGAATAGCCACCAGAATAGACAATATTGTAGCACCATAATAACAAAATAACCACTCTGACACTGTGTGAAGACTACCACTCTGTCAGTGTAGCTTAAAGTAAGAAATCAGAAATGGTAGCATTATCCCTCATACTTCTCTACATAACTGGAAAACAGGCTCTGAGATGTCTTATGAAAAATAAAATACCCACAACAAAATCAGCAGTAAATACTGCAAAGCAAATCCTAACAAAGCACTGAAACCTCATGAGATCCATGTTCATGTCAGCCTAATGTTGGAACAGATATATTTGAATCAAATAGGAAGGATTACCTCTTGTGATGATTATTTCTTGAGTATTTTTTAAATTGAGCTGTTGAACAACCCATTGATGCAACAATGTAATGACACATTGAAAATCACAGTTTGCTCATCACAGGATTCCAGATGAGTTAATAGCAGATAATTGCACACATTTCACAAGCATGTCATTTCAACAGTTCTCTTTGATATTTCAATTTCAGTGCACCTTGTAAACTCTAGCTGTGTACAGTCAAGAGTGCTGGGAAAAGACTTTTTCCAAAGAGAAATGAACTTAAAATAACAAGACTAAAAACAATCCAAACCCCAACAATCCAACCAAAAGCCTATATTTTCTAAGTTAGAACACTTTGATCAGAAATGAATAAATGTTAGTGTCAAAATCTAGCAACTTCTCTGAATTGAAAATATTTAAACCTAAGTTAGTTTCCAAAAATACATGTAAACTGGAAGTGAGGAAATATGGGGACAAAAGTCCCATAACTTGTCTGCATTAGGAGCAGAATATTACTGCCAGGAGTTACATCACTAGCACCAAGACCATACGCTAACCTCACTCGTTCTTATTATTCGTGAAACACAAACCCTTAAAGAGCACCCAAATGGACACTACTACTCTGGTTTTGAGGTAACACAAATGCAGCCTTCTACACATCATTAACTTTGGCTCCTGGCTGGAAAGAAGACAACAATCCTGGGCATAATGCATTTTGTCTTAATGTAAACACCTAAAACAAGTTTACCTTCAGCCAGGTAAATCTCACTCACTCTCATCAGCCATACCATACAAAAGAAGTAACATACAAATATGCCTACACGTGCTGCATCAGAATGTAAATTCACTTTGGCAACTGCCTTTGACATAGGAAAAGGAATTGTTTAGTGAACAAAAGAGAACAGATGATTTGAACAATAGTTGCTCAGTCGTCCTAAATTCCACCTGAGGCATTTCTATTCATGTGTGTGTTATGAATAAGTGTCACAAGTTGGTAATGTCTTCATTTCAGCTGGTTTCATTACCTGCATTTCATTTCCAAGACTGGTGATACAGATCTCATGGTATCCACTGCAATTAGTAAAATTGATTTCTACCCTGTTTATATCTGCAGAGAGGCTGAGCGATCCTCTGAGCATTGTAGCTTCTGAGACTCTTCCCTGGTGCCAGTGTCTCCAGCTTTATTTCTTTTTAATTGGCAATAAGAGGTGGGGTAATCATCAGAGCCCCTGTTTATCCATTTAACATGGTGATAACATGGGCTGCCTAACATCAACATGGCTGGGGCTTTGAAGCACATTCTTTCCCTGTTAGTCCTTTCGCTGCTGGAAGCAAACAGAAAATAGGAGGAAGCACATTCCTATGAGGCTTGGTGCAGTGCTCAGTGCATCCCTGTGCTGCAGAAGACCATCTCAGCAGAAAATCTTTTACAAATGTATTTAGTCATGAGAAACTTCATTCACATTTTTTAACAATGAGTAATCTCCCTAGAAAGCTACCAACAAAAGACTGAAGAAGCTAATCTGTTTGTTCAAATATAGATATAAGGACCTTTATACACATAGGTAAAGATTTCTAGATTAGGTTAAAAACATTTTAGAGTATATGCATAAGCCTTTGAATTGCTGCTATTCTGAAGTGAGCTAAAGAGAAGCTAGTAAAATTCTAGTAAGAATCACGTCAACAGTACTCATCAGCTGCCCAGTTCCTGAGAGCATACTTCATTTCAGAAGTCCTGGTGAGGGTTCAAAAAATCCCAGAATTCCTATATCATGAGAAATTATGAAAGCAAAATATGATTTATCTTTGAATTGCTATAAAACTAAAGTCTGAAATGCCTCTAAACTAGAAATTTATTTTTCACTCAACTCTAGTTATGAAAATTTACAGTTGAAGCTGAATATTGTCCTCTTGATATGTGTGTGTGATTATGAGTCCTGGATAAAATCCATACATAAGCACAGTAAGCAGGATAGGTCTATGCTCAAATGGTGAAGAAGCAAGTTCTAGACTTTTTGTTCCAAGGCAAAGAACATTCTTCCATAAAGTCCTGAGCAGGATCTCTCTGCATCAGAAGTAAAAAATTAGAAGTGTGTAACACCTTCAACAACTGAATTCGCAAAACACAGTAATGATATGGAGTCTGCAGCTATCATGGCTTTTAGGTAGTTCTCTGAAATTCTTAAATCTTGTAAGTTTTAACCAAAGAATTACATAAATGAACAAAAGTTGATTTTAGTGGATAACATTTGTTAAGTCTGAATATAAGAACATATCGTATTCCAGGCTACAAATAATGCTAGGTGAAAATAATTACTTGGACTGTAAAATCAAGCATTTAAGACTAAAATATCAGCATTCTAGTTGTACGTACTCATCTCCTCTTACCCACTGAATACGTCCACCCTGAATACTGATTTAGACAGAGTCAGCTGGAAAAAGCAGGATGCTCATATCTAACATACCTTTACAGCACAGTGCATTCATGTAAAAAGGGGATAAATTAGGGTTCAGAGGTTTTTCTTAACTCTCAAGTACAATAGAATTGCAGCCTCAGGAAAGTTAATTTAGAGTTAACTCTGCTGTAAATTTTTTCAATACTCCTTATTTCTTGACATTTTCTTATTTTTCCTTAAAGTGTTAGGCATTAGTCTTGAACCTTGTGCCTTGTAGTTCAGGATGCTGTTTCTAGAGTTATCAAGAACTGCTATTGTACAGATACACATTAGCTGAGGAAAGGTGTTTTTGTGTCTGTGTGAATGAGGAAAACATCTTGAGTCTACAAGGTGCCCAGAGACAGGCTGATCTGGCTCATCTTTCTCCTACATCTTGAGCTAAGGATTTTAGAGGGTAGTTTGGGATGGAAACTACTCACTTGGGAACTTTTTGTAATGCAAGATCACAGACTTGTTCTCTTCATCACCTACCTCTCCATTTTCTTGGCTTCAGCTGGCCCAGTGTGTCTCTTGGTGCTGGCAGAGTCAGTGTGAAACTGGCCTGCAGACTGGACCCTACCAGTGTTTTCCCAAGAGATAAAAATAAGAGGAGGGTAATAGCAATTTTTGTCACTTTGCATCCTGAATGGAATTTCATGGGACAAAGAGAGGACACTTCTGTGGCCCCAGGGGATTTCCTCTGCTGAATATCAAACACCTTCTACAAACAACAGAAATGTGAGAGATTCTCAAAATAAAAGGTCAGAGGGATTTTCTATAATAGAAAGGCTTTAACGACCTGAATACAGGGTGTTGTTACCAGCTGCCCCTACAGTGAATCAGGGAAAATCTTAGTGAGGAGCTTCCTCAGTGTGTTTTTCTGCAGTTCTGAGTAGACACTGTGAATCAGGGAAAATCTTAGTGAGGAGCTTCCTCAGTGTGTTTTTCTGCAGTTCTGAGTAGACACTAATTCAGGGGATAGTCACAGGACTTGTCCAACTTTGCAACAGGAAGCATGGTATGCACTTAGTAGGAGCTCCGAAAGCAGAGAAGGAAAGTAAGAAAGGAATCAAGGCAGAAAGGAATATCATAGTACTTGAGATGGCCCAGTAGCAGTATGTCCAGGCTCACTCTGCACAGGTAGCATCCAAGTGTCGGACACAGGCAATGACATTTGTTTGAGTGCTGGGAAGAGTCCAAGTTTGTTATGAGAAGGGCAGGGAAGGAACATGTTGATGGCCACTGACTGCCTGAGCCAGTGGCGGCCTGGCAGCTACAGGAAGAAAGCAACTCTTCCTCTGCCTACCCCTCACTTGAAAACATAGCATAAGCATCTACGTGTGACCAAATTTGTTTTGGAACCTGATCAAGGATGAATAAGGCAGGAGGTCTGGAAAAAGGCGAGAGGCACTGTGGCTACACTTGCACCAAACTGTGTATCCCCAGAGGGAGCATCTTCTCTTCTCCAGGGGTGGAAAGAAGCAAGCCCTACAGCTGAACTAGGCTATTACTACCACTCCAGATGTTTGTGTGCTTGATGAGTTACTAGCACACATGGATATAGAGTAATATCAAGTCATTTCAGCATGTGGAGAACATACTAAGAACAAGTTCCCTCCTGTCCTTCTTTCTCCCCTAGCCCCAGCTTCTTCTAGCTGTCATCATTACCATCTGGCTATCTCCATCTTTATCCCACACCCACCCCTTCCTCAGGGACTCACAAACTCCATTTCTTCACTCTGGTAATATTTCCTTTGTTTCTTTCCTGCTCTGAGTACAGGAAGGCATAGGAAGAGTGACAGCACCTGCACTCCATCCATTTTCAGAACAAAGAATTTGACTTTCAGACCTGAAGGAACAGGAGAGTGTGTGCGTGACCCATTTGTGCTCAGGACATGTGTCACGAACACAGTAAGAGTTCTGATAGCTAGTTCTATCATATGGAAAGCCAATGATAATTAATAGGGACTTTGAATATTCAGGAGTATCAAAGTAACAATGCATTTATATTTTTTCTTCTGTAGATAAAAAGAACCAGCATTGTTGGGATGCCTAGGACTTCAAAATCTGACTTCATATTAAACATGAAACATGTCTTAAAACATATACTATGGATCCAGGGGAACACATCTTTCAGCATTTGAGTATTTAAAATACTCCAGCAGATGAAGGTAAGAAAACATTCATTTCAGCCAGTCTTTCACTTTGATATGTGCCGATGAGTACAGAAATGTGAAAATGAAACAACTTAAGAATGTGTAGCTCAAATTACATATGAAAATCGTCCATTCGAAGTGTGGATTTAATCATTTTTGTCTTAGTCAGCTCATTCTTTCAGACACCCGCTTCCCATTCCAGGTTACAATACTTACACTGTAGTGTAGATTACTATAATTAACAGGTTAAACACATGAAAACAGTTTTTTCCCCTTGATGTGCCTTTGGTTCCTTTATTTTGCTAGCAGTTATACAGTAGAGTCACTTCCTACAAAGGCGAAACAACTGCTGCGGGGTTTCTTAGTGCTGCTAATGTTCTTTTCTTTCCCTCCAGTAATAACAGTGAGAAATTGTTGTCTGTAAATAAAAGAATATAATAGAGAGTATATGTCAGGAAAAGTATGTTAAAATTTGTATGTATAATATGCATAGGTACAGATTACTTATATTTACAGAATAGCAAATGGGGTTTTTTATTAAAGAGACACGAGACCCTTTCTTATCTCATTGTAAAGAGAAGCTCTCTTCTGAGCCAAAGAAGCCCCTCCAGTTAGAATGGAATTTAATTCTACAGAATAAGAAAACAAAAAATCCTATAAATATCTTTTGTGCTGTGATACTTTTAGCAAAGATCAACATTGTTCTTACTTTGTTTTCTCCAACAACACATGCCATGTGGCACATCTGTAGATTTATTTATTTTTTAATCGTATGTCCTGCTGGTTATAACATAACTTAATGTACTGGCTGCAATTAACAGACTGTCAAAGGATCAACTAACAAGTGCTGATAAGCTTCATTTAACTAATTTGAGGAGTGGAAGTTTGATTTTCATCTTTCCTTTTTTTCTTTTTCCAGGAAGGTAGCTTGTTTCCTTATTTCCTGTCAAGTGAGCCAACTCCTGTGACCTGTAGTGAAAAGGGCCCTTTGTAATTAAGGCATTGAGCCTCCAAGTGAACAGTTCTCACAGTAGGGGGGAGGGAAAAAAAAAAAAAAAAAAAAAAGAAAATCACAAATCAACAAAAAAAAAATAAAAAAAAAAAGGAGGATGCATGACACTGTTTAACTAAGTAATCAGAGCTGAGCCAATCCATTTTCCTGCAGGCCAGTCAATGTACCATAAGCACGCAGAATCTCTGCGTTCATTGGCTTCGTGTCCATTTTATGGACCAGCAAGTCTATTAAGATCTTGGTGAGTGGCCCTATCCAAGGGCAGGGCTCTCTCCTCGTCATCTGCCCATAGACTACCAGAAACTGATCAGCCGTGTTATATCAATAACGTTCTCACACCAGGTTGTGTAAATTGATCTTTTACAATTTCTCTCGGTGACAGTCTCTGTAACCAACAAGATAAATCATTCCTCCTGTGGCTTTTTTATTGATTGCTGAGACCTGTATAAAAATTACACTGCTCAAGCTGTGAAGTGAACATCCTCATAAAAGAAGACTTTCTATTTACAATCAAAATATGTTTGGTCCAGATCAAGCACAGATTTACTATCCCAGGACCATAAGACACCAGAATTTAACTGAGATTCAAAGTGGATGACAAAGTAATCCACAAAAACTTTTCAAATACAAATGGTGCACTACCACTCTAAGCAAACAAGCAAACAGACAAGAAAAGGTTATAAAGTCTTGTTGAAGTAAAGGCAGTCACAATAGCAAACCATCTGTTAAAAACAATGATGCAGAAGAAGCACACCAATACCATCAGCCAGATACTTTTTTTTTTGCAATTGCTTGTATAAACACTAACACAAATTGCTTTCTGATATCATTTTATCATCCATGCAAATATATATTTTTTTAATGGAACAATAAGATTTGAGGGCTCCTTACCTCTTCAGGAAAGAAATATTCTATAACTTTGGAAGATCTGGCAACCATAATAGCATTCTAGGGAATTTGATTTAAGCTGCTGTATAGTATTGACTTTACTCTTTTATTAAAGTAAGAAGGCTAATGGTGTTTGACATAGGCAGCCAAATGCATCCATTGGTTTTAGGCAGTATCAATTCCACAATGGTTATATTCTTTTCACTTTATAAGATCATTTTAATTCTGTTAAAATGGTCACTAACTTCTGGAGTTTTTAATTATTTAAATCTTAGGCTAATATTGTTTATATGCATGGTTGAAAATAGAGTCTTTTGAGGCAGGTGGACTTATACTGAACAAAAATGATATATGTTAAATTATCAAGCATGATGAAAGAATTAGCAAGCGATTTAGAGGGCTGAAGAATAGGTATTAGATACCAATTGCATTGCCTGTGCTGACTCAGTCTGTGACTTTGGATAAGACACTTGCTAGCCAATACCTCAATTTATCCATCTGTAAAAAGGGTATTACAGGATTGAGGAAAAAAAGATCAGACCCGTATCACGCTGGTTTAAATCACTAGAGATACACCCAAGTCAACCTTGTCCTCTGGGAAGCATTTGCCAAGCACTCTGAAACCCTTGATGATAAGACCTACAAGAATGCAAGCTGTTGTTACTACAATCCCCTGACACAAAAATGAAGGATGCATTCAAGTATTTCATGTTTTCAGAAAAATGTGCAGCCATGATTAGTGTTACCTGTGAGAATGCTGTACCAAGAAGACTCTCAAAATGAAGTATTTTTTTAACGGCTCAACATAGTTCCCATGAGATCCAAAAAGTTAAATTTTTCTGTTGCTATCAAGATATGTGGTAGAGCTAAACACCTGTGATGCTGGAGAAAAGATAGAAAAATCATTCAAAACATTCTGTTTAAAAAATTGTGCACACATGTTAAAAGTTTACTTGTTACTAAGCCACACTAAATTATTTAAAATGACAAAACCATAGGCTAATTTTACTATTTACTATTTAAATTTACTATTTACTATTTTACCAGTGGCTCAGTCTTCACTACAGAGAGAAATCGCAGAAATAAGATGTTGTGCATTAATCTGAAAACTCAGAATATGAAAGTTATGAACTTTTTGCTAATGTTATGAATCTGTCCATAAACGGCAGAGGCACCTCTCTATCTGCTCATGAGCAAGATGATTTCTCCACTGAAATGGAAAAGAAGGAAGGCAAGGAGATTTTTTTTGTTGGTTGTTGTTTAGTTGGGGTTTTTTTTAACACACATGATTATCACTGTGCTCTTGTTGTCTTAAGAAGGAGCTGACTTCGGAATAAAATGTGGTGGCGCTTTCCATTTACTTCTCTATTCCTCTTCCTCTCCCTTAGTAAGGCATTTTGAAAGGGGAATAGTTGAAACAGTATTTATTAGAAAAGACTTGATTAGAAGAAGTCAGTTCAAGGCCCAGAATCCAAATACAAAAGAACAGTGCAAATAAGTGTCCCTGTGGACAGTAAAAGTAGTGAAATACAAAAATTATCTTAAAGAACAGGTTTTGTCTACATTTTGGCATACTTTGGCAAAGAACATGAATTATCCAAATCAGTAGATTATCTTTTCATTACTAGCTTTATTAGTATGCTGCTGCCTTGTATCTTAGTGACAAACTGATGAAGAGCATCAGCACCATTTGGAATTGAGGGGTATTCTTTGTTTCCTTTAGGCAAGAATGCAAAATAACTGGAGCTAATTTTTAGCATCATCCTCTTGGTTTCTCTTAATCCTCAACTGTGATGACTCTTCAAGCAGTTCATTGGAAGCAATTGTGGGAAAAAGGCCATTCTCTTTTCAGCTGTTCTTCCAAACCCTAATGAGTTAACAATTGAAATACAGAAAGTTGCTTCAGAGGTCAGGAGAGTATATTCTACACAATGGTCGCAGCATTTGAAACCATGACAGCACTATAAATTGACAAACTAAAGCAGAGCGCTTGGTGGTCTGAAGTGGAGAAAAGAACATCAGCCGAAAGCGGTAAAAAGACGAGCCATGAAACCGCACAGAAAAAATGAGTGATTTTTTTCAGATCACCTTGTTAGAATTTAGTGTATCAGAGGTCAGACAAGTAGAACAATAATAAGGTCCAAGGTTGAATACCAGTGGGGAAGCTTAACTCAGGAGCTCCAGGTCAACCATGAGAGAATGAGGTAGAGCAGTGAAACAGTAGTCGCCCAGGAAGGGAATGCACAAAAGTCAGAGGGTTAAGGGGAGGAGCTGACTGGTTATCAATTAGACTAAGAGAAAGCCCGGGCTCGAGCACCTGGGATAGAAAAATAATCCCAGTGTGATGAAAGGAGATTTTTCTCCTGTGCACACTTCTTGTTTTCTGGTTTTCAGGTTTTGAGAAATTAGAGATGTTGTGGAGCTAAAGATCTTAAATCTGTAACAGATGAGAAAATGCAGGCCAGTTGGAAGCATCTTCCCTGTGTCTTACATGCATATGACAATGTTTTCATCCCACACCTGACAGTCTGCTGATATAAAGGAAGCCTAAAAAAAAAGTTCTTTTAAAAATATGAACAAACACATGCACATGTGCACACACACACACATGCACACACATATGCCCTTATAAGGGGGTGCATTTTAACATTTTTTTTGTTTTAGGAAAGTAAGTTTCACACCAGTTTTATTTTTAACTTATGAGGAAGTATTTCTGCAGATCTGTGAAAAAAACTGCTTCAAGTGATGGAGTAGAGAATATTTAATTGACATTTTACAATGTAGAATGTATATATATGTGTGTGGTTTTGCAAAATACCTGTACAACTTTGTCTTCCTATGAACATGCATCACGTGGTTTAGTTGAATTTTGGCATTGATTTCATAGAAGTTAGAACTAAAGACCCAAAACAAAGCGGGTCGTGTCTGATATCCTATATTACAGACTACATTGAAAATACTCAAGCCATCCTTAACTATCCACTAATATGGACACATGTTTTTTCTACTATGCAGACCTTCTTGTATGGATTGTTGTGAAACATGAAGAGCTATGGTGTTACTTTTGTATCCATCTGTGTGCATGATGGGGGAGTGTGAGCATGTGTCCATGCAACAGAAGTTTTGTGCAACCCCTACAACATATAAATGAAATATTATTCAAGCCTTATTAGCAATATGTAGTAAAAAGGTAAGGATGTATAAAGTCAGCTAAAGTCAAGCTCTAAACATACTTTATTTGTAACCCACATCCTATTTTTCTATTTGTCAATCCTTAATCTCACATTTCTGAGAAATTATATGATCCTGGACCGCTGCTAAAATCAGCAAAACTCTTACAAGCCGAGTAAGTCTCACCAGCTGTAATAAAGCATACAGTATCCCTACTATCCTCTGGTGTGTTCATGCTACTTTTTGGGCTACAAAAGACCCATTGTATAGGTATTGTTATAACTTTTCGAACTCCTTCCCTTTTGCCTCTCTGGATCAACAGTATTAGTGTAGATAAAGCGGGGGCTGACTGCTGGGCACACAGGTATTGCCGGCTCCACAGTCGACCCCTTCCCATCATCACCAAAGATGCAGGCTTTACATTGCCAAGTAGCAGCTTTCTGCTTTAAAAAAGATCAGTTTTCTGACCTGAAAGGTCCTCTTTCAAAGACTAAAACAGAGAAGCCCAGAGACAAAAAAAACAGAAAAAAAAGGGGAAAAAAAAAAAAAAAAAAAAACCACACAAAAAAACCCAAACACACACACACACACCCCAAAACAAACAAACAAACAAACAACACTTTTTTCATCAAGAGAATGCCATTGGTAGCCCCTGAAATTTAGCAGGACTGAAAATAAAACATGAAATACTTAAAGAAGCTGGGAAAGGGAAAAGTTTAGGAAAGGAACACGTAATTCAAGGACTGCAATTTTCAAGCTCATGACTGGGTACTGTGCTTGTTTGGGAAAAATAATTGAATATAAAGCTACGATCTTATCACATATGCTTCAGGAAAAAGGTTGCAAGTTCCTCACAAGTTCATTTAAAGATATGGTTTGTCCAAAGGAAAATACATTTGGATTTTATATATTTCTCTCTAAATGGATCTTTTTTGATATCATTAGACAGCTAGATCTACATCCTGAAGCCTAACAGAAGTCATGCAAAATTTAAGCAAAGGAATCAAGAAAAAAAAGGTTAGGAATGTCCCCTGTTTTAAGAGAGGAGATCCTTTATAAAATACTCTGCAGAAGCGTGGGTGGCAATAGCATTTCTTTTGTGTGCAACAAGGGAAGTTGGATTAACTAGCATTAGGATTTAATGTGCTTTTCTTAGAGGAAAGTTTGTTTCTCTAACTTTACACAAGTAGGAAAAGCGGTGCACCATTCGCTTTAATTATCATTTTTTCCTTCTTGCAGAAAAAGTCAGTTTCAAGCTCAAGTTGATGACATCTGTCCAGGATGCTACTCCCAGGAAGACAAATCATTGTTTGCAACATTCTCTAATAGTATTGCGTTTACAGTCAGGATTCAGTAAAAGTATTCTGTATGCATTAAAGCTCATATATTTAAGATCTTTATACTGCAAATAGCTCCAATTCATCAAGATCAAAGAAATAACTGATGATTTAGTAGAGGCAGTTCCATTAATTGAGTCTGCTGATCCAATGTTACAGTAAACAGAAGTAATAGTGGTAGCTTCATTTGCCAGCAACATGAAACAAAGCATAGGCCAGTAACCTACCAGTTAGCTGGTTAGAGTTATCTGAACCTAAACATACCAGTTTTGTGTAAGGATTTGGATCCAGTTCAAATGCCAAAGGTGAGGTTTTGTGTGATGTAAAGACATCTAAGTCTACATACAGATGTTAACATGTGGGCTGGATGTTCCGTTCAGAAGAGGTTAGAGAATGATTCAGCTCATTCTGGTTTGGACATGCTCATTGTTCTCCAGGTTCCATCGACTCTTCTAAACAGATCTCCATTGATATAATGAGAACATACCTACCTCATGTGTAGACACCTATACTATAGCCACCTAAATTTGTTTCTGTCTGTAGATACGTATACGCTATAGATATAGTTTATATCTACCCATTGTTAGATAACTAGGTAGGTTAGTTGGAATAGCTGCAAAATCATCTGCATCTGAGCAGGTTTTTCTGTGTTTATACTATAAAACGTGTATTATTTTCCACTGAAGATAATGGAAAATTAATTCAAATTAAGACATATCCATAAGAAGGACAAGCTCTCCTTAGGTCCCCAGCAGTCACTGAGAGATGGAGAGATTTAAAGATTTGAAAAAAAGATAATGATGTGGATTTTAGAATTGCTGGTGAGGGTGATCTCCCAAAAGAGGAGGACACCGCTAACATCCCATCTGAACTTTAACAAGTAGATCGTGGATGTTTGCTGGAGACTTCTACACGAACACCACCATGAAATATTGATGAGCTAAACCAAGAACTTGAGAAACATAATGTTCAGTGTGATGAGGAAAGGAAACCCAGTAGAGGGACTTGAGCTTGGAAACTGGTTATTGATGATGTCTTTTCAACAGACATAAGCAGGAAACAACAGCAGCTGCCAGTTCTTGAAAGAAAAAAAGATACAGTTCTCCAGGTTAAAGTTAAAGTGAGTTACAAGTGACGGAGTAAGTGACGGAGACAACGAGAAGGATGCATCTTAGACACGCATTGCAGAGAGTTAGCAAAATTCAGATATGGCCTGAAGGTGAGAGATCAGGAATAAGTGTAAGTCAGCAATGACAATAACCATTACATGTGCGGTAACAAAAACAAATGGTTAAGGCACATTTGCTCTGCAATATAGAATCACAGAATCAGAATGGTTTGGGTTGGAAGGGACCTTAGACATTAATTAATTCTGCTCTGGAAGCAGGACGTATGCTCAACAAATTTCATTAAAAGGCATGCCAATGAAGACTGATGGATCAGGAAGTGCTGAAGAAGTAAGAGGAAGAAAAGGAGTTGCAGACAGCCATTATATATGGTTCAAAGTGACATGGTCAAGGAAATAGGGCTTGTTGTATATGTAAGAAGATCTGTAATGTTTTCTTACTTGCTTGCTTGCATTCATAATATGGCAAAGACTAAAACATATTTGTCTTGCAGGGGAAAAAAAGCAAAAGAGGAGGACAGGCATTCCAAAACATGAAAGAAGTACAGGAATATGTGCTAAGTAAAGGTGATTTGGGGACAAAGTTGCAGTGTCTGCTGTGACATGTGAAACGATGAGTGCTTCCTTTCAGCTCCTGAAGAAACTGTGTGCCTCCAATAGGAAGCAGTCAGTTATTTGACGTATTTGCCCCATCAGTGGGAAACCCTTGCCTGTCACATGCATCTGGCCCTGCAGTTGTGGAAGAAGGATTTCTGACCACAAGAAATGTCAGATGTAACACTTCAACTCCCCTGCCCTCAGCAGATTTAGATTCTTCAGGTATAAAAATGGGTCTTCAGCAGCTAAAATGTCAATAGTCTCTTATCAGTGGCATTCTATTAGCTGTGCCTCATTTTCCTGCACAGTTAGAAAAACTGTATAAATAGGTTATGCAGATTTATCAGTTTGTTAGACAGCAAGACAAGCTGTGGTCATCTTATAGTATGTCTTAGCACATTTTTCCCAGATGAGTGAAGACCAAAATGACTGATCACATCTTTGTTAAAGATTGCAGGGGGAGACACTGAGAAACTGTGGGAGTAGGAGTTCAATGAAGTAAATCACATGAACTCTCCTGTGTTAGTGCAGAGTGTCAGAGTGGACAGACAACCAGCATGATCCAGCCTGTCTGTTTTCATTAAACCTCTGAATCCCTGTCTATGGGCTCTAAAGCGCTCTAGTTGTGAAAAAAGTGGCTAAAACATTATGCTTAAAAATTACAGAGCTGGTGTCAGACAGCCTTGTTATACAACCTTTAGCACAGAAAATATGCAAGGCATATTTGGCAGTAGCGAAGAAAGATAGATTTAAATACAAGATAAGTCATTATCATGGAGGCTATAACTCATTCTTCTCACCCGTAATAAAAAAGATCAGTCCAGAAGAAAGACTGTACAGTTTTAACAGATTTTGCAAAACTAGTGATACTGGGCAAATAAACACAGACTATACTGTTGCAAATAGCACTTTTTGTACAAAGACAATACTCCTCTGTGGCAGTGCTGGATCAAGTTGACACAATAAGAATTCTGTGGGAAATAATGGCACTACTGCCAACTTATTTCTGAATTCAATATAGAAAGATGTCTAGCAAGTGGGCAGTCAGAAATGAACACATTACCTATCCCCTTTCAAAAAGGGACAAAAATACATCCTTAGAAAGTTCAGCTCATTCTGGCAAGGGGGTGGAATGATTTTCACCATTTTCTCATCAGCTAGAATGCTTTTCACAGCCAACAAATCAGAAGGTACAGTTAGATATAAGACCACTTCTGTAGGAAAATGCGTTCATGTTAAAAATGAATAGAAATTATAGCAACAGAAGAAAATGAAACTTGCAAGCCTGGAGAAATAAAGCAACTTGTTATTTATGATAAACAACAGGGGATTGTTGTAGGTCTGAAGCAGTCAAAAGAATCTTGCACCACAAAGCAAATCTAAACAAAAATAATAATAATACTTAGAATTCAGACTTTTCATTTATTGAATTGTTTCTGTACAACAAGCTGTACAGAATAACACAATATATACTAATGCTCTGGAATTAGTAAAGAAACAACCTAGTTGTAAAGGAATATAGAGCTATACAGAGCAGAGAGCTGTTATTTTGTTGGTTTGCATGTTTCTTACTCAAATACCTATTGTATGTACTTTTCTTCTCTGTCCAAGAAGTGTTCCTCACATTAGTTTTTAAGAGTGTAGGAGTGTGTTTAATGATTAACTGGGAGAAATAACTGCTCAATAATGCATTACCATGTGTGGACCTAAACTGGATCACAGTCTTTTATTTCAGTGGCTTTTCAATTCCCTTTGTTATTATTTTTATGGTATACTCCCCAGTCCAAAATCTGACTTCTTCCATGGCTTGTAATTTGCGTCTTTGTTCACACTTGATACATTTGCTAAACTCAAAGGTGTGAATATAGCTTTTTCTTAAGGCCAAATCATAGGTCACAAATCATAACTCAGTAATCACTGTCAGATTACAGATTTCTCCTTTTTAAAAATTTTCAAACCCCTAACAAACTTTATCCCAACCTGCTCAAAAAAATCAGCATTCCAATGGTACACAAGTCAGGACACTATTTGGTCTTATCCCCATGTAAGAAAAACACTGTATGCCTATCAAAGTCATCCACACAACTGAAATTGTTTACAAATTTTAAATTCAGGTACATTTAACACTTAGACTTTCTTGTATTATTGTAATCTAACAAGAACTCTCCAGAAAGATGGTTTGAAAGATTTGTCAGGGAAATACTATTTCTTTTTTTATTCTCAGATTCAGTTGCAAGCACAGAAGGAAGAAACATTTTCCTCCAAAAAGTTTAGTATAGCTTGTGTGCCCAAAGCAGATATTTCTTCCTCCTTGAAGAAAACCAGCAAAGTTTATTATCATTGGAATAGCTAGAGAAAGGGAAGGAATTACCCTTCTGTGTCATTTCAAGTCTGTCAAAATACTCCCTGGCTCTCTTCAGGTACTGACGGTCCATCTCTAACAATTATCTATATTCTATAGCAGAGACTTCATCATCTTGCTCAGTTATTAAGAAATAAACATACGTACATAGCAAATATATCTTAAAAGCTGCTCATATGCTAAAACTTGCCTGCATGAGAAGTGTATCCATGAGTTTAAATAATGAACACTTCTGCAGTATGCAGTATATCTGAACTGACCTTTGAAGCTTTTGCTTGCAGAGAGCAAAGGGGACAAAATTCTTTGAACAGATTGTCATGACTTGTTCACCTAAGTCTTTCAAAGGCTACTGGACTCCCAAAAAGTGTATTTTATTCATTAAGGAGGTGAATATGAATATCACACAATAATCACACATTATCAATAAAATGGGGGGAAATCATGCAATAAAATTACACTTACTCTCAATTTTATTGAAATTAAATGGAAATATTTTTTGCAAATGAAAAGAAGGTATACAATGATACTAAAAAGAAATATATATATATAAAAGCTAGAAGAGGCAGAAATTCTCTAGCTACAAAGCATAAGCCATTCACTGGTTGTCTGGAATAAGAAAGAAGAATCAAAAGCTGGATATTTCCATAAGTGTCTTGTTCGTACTTCATTGCACCTTCCTTTGAAGTGGGTGGCTTTGATCACTGTTCACAGGACAGTGGACCAAATGGACTTCCAGTGTGATACAACTTAACATTCCTGTGATCCCAAATGCCACAGAATTCCTTCATGCTAGAAGACATTCAGCATGATGGATAAACTTGTGAGAATTTTCAGGAAGTAACAGATACCCTAGATCATTTTTCTCTTTCCCTAAGAACCGTTTTTCTCAGCTTTGTTTGTATTATTATTGATGTGAATATTCCTCTATTTTTACTGCCCCAGCAATAGCCTCACAGAAAAGTTTATGAAACTGGTGAATACAGGATTATAGAAAGCTTGTCAGAGAGAAGATAGCAACAGGTGAATGAAACTGGGTGATTTAACTCCCAGTTCTGCAGCAGGACAGAAACCCTCATTTTTCTCCTTTCTCTTTACCCAAAAGCCCCATGGGAATGTGCTCACATGACTGTTGTATGCTGCAGTGAGTTAAAGTTTTATTCAGAATAAAGCTGTACCAGGATAACCCTGGTTCTCATGGGCATGTTTAGGACCAAATTTTGTTATTCTTTCTCAAACTTACACAAACTGAAAATCAAGAACTGCAGACCATTGCTGACTAAAAAATGCATAGGTCGAAGTCATGTTGGTGTGATCCTGTGATTTTTGTGTCTTTTTGCCCAGGATTATTACTTTTAATTTGAACTGTTCAAAGTGATTTTTCTCTCTTTCTTTTTGGCACAAACCAGTGTTTAGGGAAATGTTTCTGAAAGGAAACAAAATCTCCTTCTTTTTGTGAAATCCTCTAGACAGTGGAGAATATTGAATTATATCCTCTCCAAATACATATTAAATTTCCCATGTTTCCAAAACTGTCTGATAATGTTAGACTGTTCCTCTTTCTCACTTTCTTTCTGTATGTGTATATATATATGTATTTCTTTTTATACTCTGAATCTTTTTTTTATGTTGAAAAATTGACTTCACCACTGGAATAACTACTATTATTGTGTTTCATGCAACCTTTGGGTCTCCTATAAAAGTCCTTCACTCTTCATGACAGCTGCTCTCGGCCCCAAAATTATTGGACCTAAGCCAAAGTTCTTCACAGTTCAGCAATATCTGTTCAATTCTTGTCATTCTATCACAGACATGTTGATAAAATCAATAGAAAATACTTAATAGAAGTAACCTTTAGTTTACTAAAAGAAGACCACCAGCTTCCTTTTTGAAAGGGAAATATTTTCAATGAAAATTTCCATATTCCTGAAATCTCTAATTAGTTTCTGAAATATTAATATTAAAAAAAAAATACTTTCGTTTCTCTCCTGTCTCTCTCCCTTTGCTTTTTAAGAGTTTATTTCTTGTTTATCAAGGAAGGCAATATACTAACAGTGCATACATTATTTTTGACTCTTCACTTTCCACAAATTTCTTGATGATATCTAGTTTGTAAAGTCATAAAACGCAAAAGGAAAAGTGGCTGCTTGAAGGACTGTCCAGTTGCAAAAATGGCCCAAGGCTGTTCTCTCTCTTCTTGGACATGGACTTTTGCACAACAATGTACCTTTTTGATGATCAAATAGCAGTATTTTTCAACCTCACTGTTCTTGCAGCAGGTCCTGAAATTCAGCCAGAAACCTCCGTTGCTTCATCAATTACTAAACGTTTGCACATTGAGTGATACAGGATGACCGGGAGTCAGGTAGCTTACAGTCTGCTCTAGCAACACGCAGTGCCCTGGGTAAATTTCAATATTCCAATATTTCTTTCACCGGTAAGTGAGTCTAGCTGTCTGCAAGATTGCCTCTCACACTGCAAGGTTTTTCCTGCTGTAGAAACTAAATTCAGTGAAACACAACTTTCTGGGACCAGAGCCAGCTCACTCTCAGTTCAGTGGACCTATCTTTGAATTTAGAATTAAGGGCTCATGCATGTCTCTTTCACGAGAGGCAAACCTCATTCTTTCTGTGATCCATTCCCTCAAATATCGAACTTGTGCTACCAGTAGACTGCATCTTTGCACACATGATGAGACTTTGCTGGCAAAAATTGCTGTAGAGTTTTATTCCTCCTTGACTGAGTAGCTGTCACTTGCAAACTGATGTTAATTGATGCCTCCTTGCTGTGGCAGTGGGAGTTTCAGAACAGATGTTAATACAGCAATGAGCATGTTAAAGAAATTTAAAATAGAAAAAGACTAAATTCTGCTTACAGTCTATATATACGACTGCAGTTTTATCGAAAAACAAAATAAAGAATATACTTAGCTGCTGGAGAGGTGTCTGCGATTAACACATTCACTGCATCTCTCAAACCAAACCTATACGAATAGACCTAATTCCCTTCCTCCTTAAGTAGCATTTTAAATGTACCACGTCTTTTTTCTGCACCAAGTAAGCATCTGGGATAGCAGAGCCTACTAATACACTGGTTTGTAATCCAGCGCTAGTATCTAGCATGAGAGGCACAAGTCAGCTGAACTTAGAAAGTATTGCTGTTAAATAATTACAGAGTATCTTTAAATTATGGCTTACTGTTTCTGAAAATGACTGTATCATCCATCAAAATATACTGTAAGCTTTTTAAATAAATGTATCATGTAAATGTATTTTGTAAGATTACATACAAATGCTTTTTTTTCATTTGTATTCATATTTAATAGTAAGTCCATTATTTGAGATTCAAGATAAGAGAAATCTAAATATTTTATACTGCCCTATAAGTTATACAGTATAGTTTAATATTAAGATTTTACTAGACAGTTACAGTACTCAGTTTTAATATGGAATACTTCATCATGTTCATTATTGCCTATTTAGACTCATGTAAACTGACACTCCTGAAATAAGCAAGCTTTAAAATGTTAATATAAATGTTATGCCTCTTTTAATTGCAATAGACATCTCATTAAGTAATTTAATGCTGATGGGACCTCCTACCAATACACAAAAACCATGCTTTGCCCAGCTTTTATATACGGTACAATATGATGGAAATATTTTTTTTCCACAATGGCGTTCATCAGCTTTCCCTTTGCTCTCCATAGAGATGCCTGTGTGAGGAAGCCCTAGAAGCAGTCTGACTCAGTGGGCTGGAGTAGCTGGTTTAAATCAGAGGACTGTTATCAAGTCTGTACCTGCCTGCTCAGTATTAACTAGCAAGACCTGTTGGACGCAGCACCGGACAAACAAGAGCCACCTAGACCATGGCCATGGTGGAATTAGTTCTTCATCTAGGTGGAGAGAAAAACATGCATGACATTTTCATTAGCCTAGAAGGCAGAAACATCTGGTTACTTGGTTCAGCTCATCAGCAGGAGAGCCTGTAGTTGATTAGCCCTTCTCTCAGTAGTAGGCGTTACTACAGTCAGTGGGAATTACTAAACATGGTTTCAGGAAACTGACGTTAATTTGGCTTGCCAAAATAATATGCAATTTTTTAAGGAGTTTGTGCTAATTAGTTGTATAATTTGATGTGATGTGATTGGGTTTGCACAAAGAAAAGCAGAACAGGGTTTGCTATTAGAAGCTGTAGTAGGAGAATCAAGAGGTGGCACTTAAATAGTGCACAGTATGAATCTGCAGTGGTGAAAGGCCTTAGTTCATGATCTAATTATGCAATGGGATTCCCTTTCTCAAAAGGTAAAAGCCTTTTAATTCATATTTTTTCTTTTGAGATATTTTATTTTGATTACTGTACTATTAATTCCTGTGCACCTACTATTTTACCACAGTTTAAGTCAATTTAGATATCTCATTTTGGCCTGCTTTGTATAATATTCCATTTTTAGCAAAAAAGGAATAAGTAAAATGATAAAATTAGGCAATTTGTAGATTGCATAAATCCTCACTGCATCTCTCTGCCTGCCTTTTACTCTTCATTCACTAACTCTTTCCCCACTATTATTGGCAATTTAGGTTTCCTTACTACCTGTGAAATGGTAATCAGTGGTAGTACTCATGTCAGAGTTACCATTTCTGCCAGGCAAACCTGTGTAGTCTGGGGATGTAGAAACAGAGATGAGGTAGTCAACATCCTCTCATCAAAAGAGCTTCCTGCTCGCTGGTTGTTGGAAAAAATTTGGAAGGTTGCACTGAAGGGTTTCTGCTGAGGACTCTGGCTGAACAAAAAGGCTGTTTGGGTTTTTTCCCCAGGATTTACTGGGCATGAGATTAGATGATTGAAGCAAATCTCAGAAATAGCATATCTTTCCATGTTTCCCTGTTCATCTTTCTTGTTTGTTTGGACGTCAGGTTCTTTGGGCTATTTCTTCTCATGGGTTTGTACAGTGCTCTGCAGACAGGGTTGCAGGTCCTGGCAGTAGCCTCCAGGCACAGCTCTCATAAACGTTCCAGTTAATTAACTCACAGCTCTCTCCCTCTCTGCCACCCCCAACCTAGCATTTTAACATTTCATGTCACCTCCACAATGCTATTTCCATGGGGAAGTCTGAAACATACAGTACAAGGTATTAATACTATTCAAATTTAGCCACATACCTATTTGGGAGATTTGTCTTGTTAAGCTCCTTGTGTTGTTAATGGCTACTGCTTCGGATCACCCATGAAGAAAGACTACCTTCACTAATTGTCAGGTGCCAAAAGTTAGGCAGCATGGACATACCTCAGGATTTCCATTTTTATCCTCCTCTTGCAGAAGATACCTTAATAGCTATGTTTGAAACCTTCTCCCCACTCGGGATGGCCAAGAAGTAGAGAGAAACTTGTTTGTATGTCACTTGAGAGAGGTCCTCTGGGGACTTACATTTTCTACAAACTCACTGGGCAGTGGGGAACCTTCTTACACACTGCTGAAAGTTTGCCTGAACCTTGCATGCTGATGCACAAACTTCTCAGAGATGTTCATAAATCTCAGAATTGCCTGAAATCTCATACAATGCAGGTTTTCTAGGATACAAGGTTCCCTTATAAATGTTTCACAAAGTTCTCCTCTTCAAGTTTCTAAAAAGATGCACTGCATAATTTATGGGATGCTCTGTTCAACATCCAGCCTCTGTGAAAAAGCCCTGTAGTTTAGGTATGACTTCATGAAGAATAGTGAGTCCACCAAACACAGAAGAGAGAAGAGTCATAATAGACTCTTTGTATGAACCATCAAAGCTTGGGAGATAGGAGCTTCCTAGTGGCACGTTTTAAGAGCCAGAGGTATAGAAAGACTTGTGTCAAAGGAAGCATGTGTAGTACGTAGTGAAGTGGAGTTGGTATTACACATAAATAAGAGTAAAGTGTACGAGTACAAAAGGCTATTATGCCTTCATTGAGCTGATCTAGTAACAGAAAAAAAAACAAACAAACAAAAAAAAAACCCCAAAAATATTTTGCTCACACAGGCCAACACTGAGGATGCCTGGATAGTTTCCAGGTAATTTCCATTAAGTTCAGCAAGAGCGGCAGTGTCCATCAGGGAGGCTATCTGTGCAAAGCTGCCTGTCCATCATGGGATCACCTGGAGCCTTTACAGAATTAGAGCCTTATAATGTTTACATGTTTGCTGTTTATTTTCTGTTTGAATATCAGTTATTATTGAAACCCTATTTTATTACCTTAAGCAGTAATTTGGTACATATACAGCAATTTATGGTTACTCTTTAACCCCTTATCCACACTACCTACCATACTGCCAGCATTGCCGTTTCTGACATGCCCTCAATTATCTGCCTCTGACTGTTGTCCCCTGTTTTACACCTAGCTTTCAAGCTCATGGAGAGTGTATTTCTCTATTTCTTTCAAGCATTTTCAGAATGAGTTTCTGTGTTTTGTTCTGTATTTTCTACCCCATCTATCACCATGGTGTCCATGACTGCAAATACTAGGAACTACAATAATGCTAATACTAAGCAAGATAGATAGGAGAGATTTAATGCATCTGAGTAACACAAAAAAATAAAAGGATGTTGTGCTGCCAAAGGTTTGATTACTTGTTGTAAGCCACCTAGACACAGTACAGCAAACAAACTTGAAAAGTTCCTCATTATCAACTCCTGTGCTATATATGGGTAAATATCTCTTATATGAAAAATGTATTAATTCGCCATGTATTAATTCACAAATCTATATTAATTGTAAAAGAACTTTGAGCAGGTAAATTGGTTCTAGAGAATATGGAGAAAATTTTCAGATTTTACTTGAATACAGAAAAAGATATGGATATAAAGATTATTAGTGAATTTCCTTTTTTATCAAAACTGCCTTCTCTTTGTTTCTATCTCTCCTGTCCCCTTCACTTCACCAAGTGATATCAGAAGGACTTAAGCAAGGCAATTTTCCTACTTTGTAGTGAATTACACAAGTAGCCCGAGAACAGCTGCTTAATGAATGAATTTTAAAGTCAGCAATGCTATCATTATTAAAGCAGATACAGAAGAGATAGCTGAGCCTCACCTAGAACAGCAAGGCTGTGGTTTCTTAGGCACCTGCATACACTGCAGTATTCCCAGATGAGCTTCTAGACTCGTGAAATGCAGCAACAGGGTTTTCATCTGTGTCAGTGGCACTAAGATTTCACCTGATATGATCACGCGTAATTTTCCTGGAAGGCCTGAAAAACTGGAGACTGTTGTGCAATCAGTTTTGTTCCTGTTACCCACATATATTTTCCCTGTGAAGTGTGTTTCAGCTTGAGAGTGCCCAGTCCTGTGAAAAGTAAATTAGTCAGAGATGCACAAGTTTCACAACAGAAATCAAGAGGAAATCCACAGAAGAGAAAGTACTGACATATCTACAGTTCCTGTAGATATGTAGATCCCTTTGCTTTGTAACTCATGATTTTAAAAGGTTCACCTTTTGAAACAGGGCTGAATTCTCCATACTTCATCTCATTTCCAGAGGTGGTGATTCCAATTTTTCGATCAGTATAGTTTCAAATCAGAGTTTGACTGAATACTTTCACCTGTTTTTAAAAAAAAAAAAAATCAAGCACAATTAAAACTTGTTGAAACTTCTCATTCTAGCAGTCAAATCCAAAAGGCCAGCAGACCAAATTTAAAAAATAGTCTCTGTGCACCTAACTTTAAAATTATCCATTGTCAAATGAGCAATTTGTAAGCATTTGTAAATGAGTTGCTATTCACACTGAGTTGAAAATTGCTTTTTTTAACCTCTTAGCCACTGATCTTTTCCTAAGACTATGTAAGATTGAAGCTCTTTACCTTAAAAATGTCCTGAGTCTTATTCAAGCATCCTCTGATGTTTGGACCTTGAAGAAAACTACAGAACATCATGTTATGGTTGTGGATGTAAGGACACACCAATGTCACAGGTTAAGTGCTTTATTTTAGGATCTGCAAAATGTCAAAACAAAGAAACAGTAATGGGCAATATAATTACTGTGTCTCACGGTGTTTGCAGAAAGGAGGGAAAATGGCCCATTCAACTTAAATTTCACATACCTGAGTTCTAAGTACTATGCTGCCCCACCTAGTAGAGGCCAAACATAGATTTGGTGTGCAATTGTGCAGTAAAATCCCCAAATTAAACAATGAAGTAATACAATTGAAAAGATTTTTTTTTTTTTTTAATAAAGTTTTAAGAGCAATGAGGCAACAAGGATTCACTGTATGGCAACATTCCATTATGAATCTCAGTTGCACAGCAAAACTATTAGTTTTCCCTTGTTGCTTTCCAAGAAAATGCTGTTACTTTCCAAAATACATTATACTCAATTAATCCCTAGTGGCATCGAAGGATGCTAGCTGCATGTTGCTTCACCAGAAGTATCCCGTATACAGTCAAGAAGGCAGGGTAATTTGCACAGCTACGCTCCAGCAGGGATTTTGCCATAAGACTGGGTCTAAGTCCAAACTCTGTATTTACCTCTAACCTTCCCTTCCTGCTTCCCTGTATATGCTCGTGAGCCATTTGTTTACATGCAAAATCTGATGACATTACTAACTTTCCCTACACTTTAGTCTTTTTTCTTCCCCTCCATATTCACTTTTTGCTGCTGTCCCTTCTACCTGTGCAAAATCTGCTAAGAAAGGGTAATTAGCCCTCACTGGTCATGTGTTCCTGATCCTAGGTTACCAATATGCCTAACTTAAAATTGACTCCAGTATCTCCACACTACATGCAGTAACTTCTGTCTTCTGACTGTAATATAGATATAAATTTAGCTCAAGAATGCTTTGGAGGGAGAGGCTGTCTTTTCATTACTTGCTCAATATCCATTATAATGGAACCTGGTTTATAGTTCAGGGCCTGAAGGCATATCATGATGCAAATAATAGACAATAATGATACTAAAAAGAAAATTTTCATCACAAGAAACTTGATTAGTCTCCTGCATCCTGGGTAAAAGTGTCTATATTTGTATAAAGTTTTACAAGTTTTGTTTTATGTTTTTAAATACAGTGCCAGTTAAGACTAATTCCCAATTTCTCCTGGTTTCCATGCAGAGAGATATATTTATGTCCCAGTATTCCAGTGAGTTCCCTTAGCTGATGCTTGAAATGCATCTCTAAATTACTGTACCATCCCAAATTTAAGCTTATGTAATCTCCACAGCAACAATTGTATCTGGATAACAAATTGTTTGTTAAATGGAAATGGAAATTATCAGCTACATGGATTATTTCTTGTGATATTCTTGCAATATTATGCTTTCATTCACATGCTGTTAGACACTCACTGTGACATGCAACAATGTTTTCAAGATGCCCTACAGCTCCCAAAGGTATCATCATGAGAATTAGAGGTCTCGGCAGTTTCTTGATGGGATGGGATTTAAAGTAATGTTTGTACATTGCTTTCTTGTTTGAACATTACCTCTAATAGCATATCCACCTATATCTTCTTTTCTTTCTTCACTCATACAAAGATGGGGGGAGCCTACAAGAGAAGCAATCGATTTGTGGTAGACTTGGAGTTTTGAAGAACAGACGATTCAGTCACGTGAAGGGCTGCTCTGGCTCAGTAGTATCAGTCCTATAGTGACTGCACATGAGCAGGAATAAGCTTTCTTTTGTGTTAATTTGAATAAACTTTTCTACATGCCAAATTAATGACATATGTTTTTATTTTTGTATTTTCATAACTAATTTGGTTCGAGTCCCTCTTTGGCCCCTAGTATGCAGTAAAGATGACTGATTATAGCAAAGAAATAATTTAAGAAAAATTAATAGAAAAGACTTCTATGGCAAGATAATTGTCCATACACAGATATCAAACAACATAGCGAGAATATGGATAAGTACCAATTTAATCACTTTCATAGAAGTTTATAAGCAGATCTGCCTAGCAAAATTTAAATTTAAGAATAATTTTATAAGATTTCTGTTGTAGCAGTTTTTTATGGTAAATGATTCTTTTGGAACTGATTCTCCATTCAATAAGTGTCAGAGATACTGCTGCCATAATTCTGTGTAGACTGTTTACTTGAAGTTTCCTAAAATTCACTGGCATATAGCTCATGGTTACTGAGTCTACAGCATTTCGACCATTCCCTATTGCTAACAACCAAGCACTATTTGCTTTCTTGAATGTGTGGCAGAATGTGGCTGAGCCTGCAATGAACATGGTGAGAAAGTACCATCAAAATACTAGGACCAGATATGCATAAACCGCTTGTAAAAACACTAATGTAGCTACTATCACCTTAGTAGAAAAATTAAGCATGTCTTTGCTTCTACCTCATTAGCATGTAGCATCCTCAAGGGGCTGATGACAGACTCATCCTCCCTGGATTTTTCAAATTAGAGGCAAGTCTTTCATCTGAAGAAGGAAGATGCTTCACCTTCTCTAAGCTTCCCAGCCTTCATTCCCACCACCCTCCCAAAGTCTGTCTTTTTCTTCTTCTTCCACCTCTTCTCCTGTGAACTTGCCCATCTGTTTCTATTTACTACCAGATTTCCCCCCTCCTACACTCCTCATACATTCAGTGAACCACACAATACTCTCCTCCTGCCTCTTCCTTCCCCAGGGTTTTGCCCATGGCAGCTCTTTCCCTCCTTTTCCTGAGGACCTGTTTCCCTCAGTGAGGGGTGGCTCATGCTAGGCTTGCTGTCTTTGGGGTTTATGTGACATCCTGCCTCTGGGCTACGGGAGATTCCCAACCGACCTTGCAGCTCTGTCAGCTCCCCATCACTCCCTGCCACCCACAGGCTCCTCAGCAAAAATCATAGGATGCAGAGTGCAACAACACTGCATGTCAAGAGTCTGTGCAGAGAGATATCAGATGCTGCTTCTCTGGGAGGACATACCACTCTAAGACACACATCCATGCATGTGGATGCCACGTTTCCAGCACAACTCCTTCATGAGTGTATTACTTTTTGCTTCTTCACCTATTTTTGTGTTGGCTGCTGCTCAGAGCAAGATGTTTCTTAAACACTTGTGTAGAACTTAGTGCAGAGACCCTGCAAAACCATGGCTGAACAACAATAAAAATGCTAGTAACATATACTGAATGGGAGACTTCAGAAATAAAGAAAGGAAACAAAATAGGAGCTGTCATGATAAATATTTGCAAAATAAAAGCAGGGGTCAATCAGGAATTTCCATCCTCCCTCTCCTATCATTACATGAGGGCTGCCTGGAAGTAAAAGCTGGTCTTTGGAAACTTATGAAAAGAAAATATTTCCCCTCCCCAGTCACAGTGTATAATTAGCTTGCGATAATAATTGCCCTTGTGTGACACTGAGGCCAAGTACTCAGTAAGATAGTTGCACAGATAGCACAAAATACCTGTAGTTATCTGTTTTGTAAGAGTGATACTAATCCCATGCTTCAGGCTTTAGGTCAGTCTCTGTTAAAGACAAGGAAGAGATCTGATATGCTGCTACTTTCAGAGAAATAGAATATTAGACCTGAAAGACCTATCATCTGATCTTGTGTGGCATTTTCTACAAGAAAGAGTAAGAAGGAAGCAGAAGGCTGGAGGGTCAAAAGTAAAAGTGTGGATAAAAAGAGAAAAAAGAAAAGATAAAAAGATCCATCAGAATAAAAAGGGAATGAAAGCATGGGACAGAAAAAGGCAAGGGTTGATGTTTAAGTAAACTCTCTTTTACTTTGTTCCAGTTTAAGGTTTCAATGGGGCTCTCCAGAATTTTATTTAAAGACTATGCATATACCTGTGTTTTATAGAAATATGCTTTTGAGGATCATACTGTTTGACTTGCAAGTTGTCTCCAGTGTTTACCTAGGTGATTATCAATGTACAAGTAATTCTGATTTTGTTCTCAGTTCCATTTACAGTATTACTGATTTATTATTACAATTAATTAATCCTAGAAAGGAATGTCTAACAATTAGCAATTTGTGAAGACCAGATGCCGTGTGCTGTTACAGTTAGAGAAAGCATGTAATATAAAGCCCATTATGTGCACCAGGTGTAAAGACAAAAAATTATCTACTTTAAAAAAAAAGGCTATTGGAACAAATATGATTAAAAGGTATCTAATTAATTCATAAAACAGGTGGAATAGCAAACTGCTGATGAACCGTTCTGGACAGGATAACAAGCTAAACACTTGTTGAGATCTGAACAACTTTGGTTTGGTTTTGCTTTGATCTTGAAGCCCTGTGTCTTTTAAGGCTTCCCCTCTTGCCAGCCAGCCCTCAAGAAAGAAAGAAGAACTGATTTAATCCAAAATACTAAGACAGAGTTTGTATTTTATATGTTACCAATCCATCTGAAATTGTAGCTGAATGTAGTCTTACCTGAAAACCTGACCAAAGAGGTACAAAATTGCTCCGTGTCATTGCATAATACGTGTTTGCACTGAAGCTCTTCTGAGCCATGTGTTGGAGTTACTCTTTTCCAATATTTGTTGGACTGTCCTTAGTCCAAGTGAACTTCGTGTCTTTCAAAAATTGCTCCTTTAAAAAAAATCTAACCTGGAAACAGAATGCCCCCGCAGAAATCAAAAATATTGACTGTAAGCACAGTGTGTCCCCCAATCAAAGTAGTGCTCCACAGTGTAATTTTTAGTCTGTGTTTTCAGTTTAACTGGTAGCTCAGAATTGTTTTGAGAAAACATAGTAGGGAGTGCCAGTGAAACCTTAAAACATAGAAAATTAAATCTGGGACAGAAATATTCCATGCACATATCCATCTCATTGAGTTACTTTAGTGTTTCTGAGTTTTGTCTGGTATTCATGCAAGACAGTAATTGCCGCATAAACAAGCAAAGAGCAAATGTATCTTTATTTGGGTTACTCAGCTTTCTATCCTACTGTTTTTTTCTTTATATTAGCCCCTATTCCATGCCTCAGGGCTCCTTACCAGCTCCTCATTAAGGCATGCACCTTCTTGTGGCTCCCTATCAACCTCCTGCACTGCAGCAATTAACCCATTATAGTACCAAGTACGTGACTGTCGTAGCATTTATTCAAGATTCAAAATACTATCTCATTGTATGCCAAGTTTTAAAATTAATTTTGAAGGGAAAGAGATGTGTTGAAACACATCAGGTTTTTACCAAAAATAGATCATACCACGCTGCTCTCATAACTTTCTTTCATGAATAATGGAGGTTTTTTAAGCAAGGAAATACAATAGATCTCACTCCTGTGGGCATCCATAAATCATATTATAGTGAGTTACGGGGGGGGTGTTATTTAAACTGGAGAAAGCAGAGATCAGTTAGAAGAACTATAAGGAACTGACTGAAGAAGAGGTGACTGTGGGTTGTGGTGAAAAAGGATCTTTTGGGATGGATAGAGATTAGTAGTAGAGTCCTACACAGACTGCTCTTAGGACTGATCATTTAATACGGTCATATTTTCTTTAATAACCACGCAATGGAAATAGCATGTGCTATTGAAATTTGCTGATTGCACAAAGCTAGGGAAAACTACCAGTATTGAGTTGTAGTAGTGCAAGCAGAGGAAAGGGAAGAAAAAGAATGGGAAGGAACCAGGTGAAATGCAGGAGTATAGCCTCATGATGGTATACTTCAGAAGACAAATAATGAAGCAGTGGTTTTAGGTACCCAGTTTGGGTGGATATCGTTGCTTTAGCAGTTGGCTAAAAAAGGAGATACAAGTTAAATAAACAATTTAGATCACACTCCTTGGTAATAAAAGGTGGCTGTGAGCCTTAGGTAAGTTGTGCCTGTAAAACAAGTGTGATGAGAGAGAGTTATCTGGCAATGGTGGGGTTTTTTCTGTTTTTCATTGAATACTGCTGCTCTAGACAAAGTACAGGCACAGAGTGTACAACTTGGGTCATTGATGTGCAAGAAACAATTCAAACTGGGACAAGGACCGAGAAGGTATACTGGGAGGAGGAGGAGAGGCTGTCTAATAAGGGAGACTAAAACTGCTTCACTTGTTTACACAAACAAAACAAAGGTTGTTAGGGAATATAACTGTTGTTTATAAATATACAAGGAGTGAGAAGAGCTATTTAAAGGATGATGTTGACATAAGAACAAAGGTTATAAGATGACCATGAATAAACTCAAACAGGAAATTAGGAGGAAGTGCTGGAATGAAATCCTGGAGCAGCCCTCCAACAGGAACAGGGGGAGGAAGAAACTTCACTGGTTCCAGTATGAAACTTGAGCACTTCATGAAACCAATTACGTGACGTGTGGTTGACAGCAAAAGCTGGGGTTTGAACTTGATTCAGGAGGTCCTTTTAAATCCTATTTCCTATGTTTCCAGGGGAAGCTGATTTAAATCTTCATCAAGAGATATCTTAGATGCTGATAACAGTAATTAATACCTTACACTCCAGTAATACCCTTCCATCGAAAGACCGCAAAGCACATTGAACACATGTGGGAATTAAACATCTAAATATCCACCTGTGTTGTTACTGTTATTCTGCAGCCAGGAAATTGCAATGCCCTGAGCAATTCTTTCTGGATCCCCTAGAAAAATCTGTAAAAATGAAGAATAGACCTCACAGATCTCCTAGTTTTAAGAAGAAACCTGTAGTTCTGAAAATTGTCGTCATGTTTTTAAGGCTTTTTAATTCCAGAAAATCTATGAATTGTATACAATTGCTTGTACAAAGCTATAAGCCATATGCTGTTTAGCTTAAAATGTCAATGAGCGAGTCAGCAACAGCAAGAAAATGAAGGTATTTGTAAATGTTGCTTTTAAAAAGCATTTAGAAAAATGAGAGCGGTCCTCCAAAGATGTATGCATCTCCAAAATCAGAACAATGCAGTTTGTCACTGTCATTAAATAACGTGTCACGTAGCTACAAACAAGAATCATATAGCTTGAAAAAATGTTGTTTTCCTCTTGGGGAGTTGGAACAGCACCAGTTCCATGTGTGTTAATTCCCACTCTGACTTCCACTGGGAAAGGCGCCAGGGGTGGCAAGGGTTGGAGAGCAGTGGATCCCTGGCTCTGCTCCCTGCCCTGAAACCTTTCCATTCCAAACCTGCAGAACCCCAGCATCGCTTGTCGGCATGTGAACAGGCATCCAGCACACAGAGGAGACTGAACACACTGGTTTGGCTCTTTTCTGTGAGCTTAAAGTGCTCTGTCTCACCTGCATTTTTCCACCTCTTGTGGAAGGAGATAAGTCCTGAAGTCCATCTGATTTATCGTTTGCACTTTACTGATAAGTAGCAAAAGCACTGAATACAGAGATATATTCAGAAGAAGAGCAGATTTGCACAATTCCCACCTACCAATAACCTCCTGCTTCTCCCAGTGCCATGTTGGATGCTGAGTATTGTCCCTGAACAGTAAGGCCACTGGCCTCTGCTCCTACAGATTCCTCCCTTCTGTGGCCTCTGCCAAGGTGTTTACAAGCCCCAAGCCACGGTGAGCCAGATGGGCTCCCAGGCCTGTGTAAAGCCATACCCCTGAAGAACAGGCTTTGCCAGAAAAATATATACTCTAAATCAAAGGAAACCACACACATGTAGCTGAGCATAGAAGTTGGCTCCAGCAGTGTGTCAACCCTGTTAAAAGCAAGTGCCTGAAATAAGACCAAGTACCTGCTCAGAGTAAATCAGCCTTCAGGGTGAAGACTACAGTTCAGCAAATCTGCGGTGGGAAGCAATGCTGTGCTGGGGGCAGGGAGGGATGGTAAAGGAACACAGAGGATTTGTCAGTCATCTGAATCCACTCCATGTCAATAAAGCAAATTATTTTCTAGGTGGCTAAAATTTACTTATTCTTCTTTATGACTGGGAAAGATAGACGACTGATGGTTAGACTGCCTACACTTTTCACATGCTGCTGGCTTTTCTGGACTGTAATCTATCCAGTGGACAAAACACAGAGCCTTGTTTTTCTAAAGCTCAGAACAATTAAGCCCTAATTCTTATAATATCATGCAAGTAATAAAAAAAATAGGAATTCCCATACACAAAAATGCCTGATTCTGCCTATAAAATATATTGCTCTGTTTAAGTCAAAGGAAATTGCACGTGTGTAGCTGAGCACAGAAGTTGGCTCAAAGCCCACTTGTAACTAAGCCATGCATGTGAGGACAGAATAGAGGCCATTGTCTCTTGAGAGCTTTTTCATTTTTCTTTGTTGTTCTCCAGGACATCGATTACCTAAACTGAAAAGCAGAATTTTTTCTCCAATGTAACATGTCTCTGATAGGCTATTTAAAAAAAAAATATATATTATTTATTTAATCTGTTAAATTCCACTTTAGAGACTGCTGAGAGAAAGTGATGTGTATCTACAGTCTAATGCTATGGACCTACCCAAGGAAAGCTTAATCTGCTGTGAATGTTGCCTGGAGCAGCCTCTGATGAAGTTCTGCCCCAGCTCATTTCATAGGAGAAAAGGGGTGGAGAGTTTCCTCCCTCAAGTTCCCACACAACCTTTTCAAGGCCAAATTTTCCACATAGGGACTAGAAGACAAACTGCGCTAGAAGACAGACAGAGTGGAAAAGTGTCCCTTCTGGCTTTCCTCAGCTTGGTTTTACTGACCTTCCCTTGGTGGCTGCCACTGCCCCTTTTTAAGGCCCTTCTGAGAGGCAAAGTGAAATGTAAAGATTAATGTAGTTTCCAACCACATTAACTTTCCAGTAGTTTTTCTGCAGAGTTTTAGCACAGTGGGGAGCATTCCTTCCTTTTCCTTCCCTCTTACCTCCAGCATTTTCTCTCTGTCTCTCCAGAAGATCTTTGCAGAAACACTAACAGAAAAAAAGTGACATGAAGGCTTGTTTCCCCACTGTGCTGGAGAAAGATGGTAGTGTGAGAAGGATGTTTAGCCTAACATCTCTTCATAGCTGCTGCTTCTGCCCTGGAACACACTGGCATAACACCTCAGATCAGTATGTTTATAAAGATCTGTACACATTTTTGATTGGAGAATCTGCCTTGCTTCCTAAAATCTGAGTAGCCAACTGGAAATCTTGAGGAGTGTGCATCTGGCTGAAGAAACCTTAAACCAAACAAACTTAACAAGACAGTCTCGCATTCCTGGCCCCGATCTCCTTCTCTCCCAGCTTCACTACCCACCTAAAAAGGCTCTGTTGAAAAGGCAGAACTGAGTAACTAAAAATAAATCCCCACCTCGTGTTAACAACCTTCATCCATCCACTGTCTCACATCCGAAACCCCAACATCAAAATCAAGGTGTGTTCATTTTTGTTTTTTGGTTTCAAAGCAGATCAGGTAGAGCAAAAGACAATTCAGAAATTTGAGAAAATCTGCAGAAACAAAAAAGAAAAGATGATGATAAGCTTATAATGTATAACTTCAATGTGGTTTAACAGCATTTAGTGATACTGTGGAGGGAAGGAGGAGGTGAAGGAGCAGTTTTTGCTTATTTTCAACTTCAGCATTCATTTGATACATATTAGAAAGCTCAAATGCAACCATGTTAGAGGCTAGGAGGTACACTTTGCTGTGAGCTTGTGGGAGGCCTTGTGCTTGAAGACACTGAAGTATTTTACTTTCAAATGCTCTGCACATACTTTTTTTTATTAAGAGTTATGGGATTTAATTAAACTGGTGGTCTGCTGGCTTTTTTTCAGTCAGAAGTTACATGTAACCTGCCTCCTGTATCCTTGTATCTCCCTCTCTTTCCTTTTCCCTTGCAGAAGGTTTTGCTAGGCATGTACATCCATTTCAGAATCTAATCATAGACAACTTAAATCTTTCCAACGTTACCCACATTAGTAATTGCAAAATAATAAACATGACAAAATTCAGATTAATAGGGCATCCTGCACAACTCAGATGGCAGGGAGAGCCCTCTGGAATTCTAAGAGTAATAGGTCTGTGTTTATTTCTCAACCGACGGCATAATGTGACTGATTTACAAGAGTTTAACTCAAGTGTTAATCTGACAGTGACGAAGAGCTTCTCAGTGGCAGAATCACTTACACTATCATATTAGTTGCCTCCTCTATTAAAGCAGTATGGTCGATAATTGGAATGCTTTTATGTCTAGTGGTTCTGACAAGGCTCTCTTTAGGTCACATATGGGCGGTCTGGCTTGCTGCACAGCTGAACAGTGGCAAATGATTTAAACTGAGAAAGTATTGTTCTCCTCGTATTATGGAGCAAGGGCAGTTCAAGGAAAGTAAGGCTCTGCACCGGCTACCTGCTGATGTGTAGTAAAATAAGATGGACATGATACTGGGTTGGAAGTACAATTAAATCTATTTTGCACCAATGTGTTGGTGGACAGATGAGTTTCCACATGGCAGAGCTTTATGATCTTTAAGGTAGACTGAACTAATAGATTGGTGTGGAGCGCACTGAAGTTACCAAGGATGAGAAAGCAAGCAGCAGTACATTTGAACTACAGGTTTCTCATATGTTCCACGTCATGCTGAGTTTTTATAGCTCCTGGCTTTCAAAAAGCCTGTTTCAAAGAGGTTTGCGCTAGACTGGGCATGCAGTTTTGCTCTGCAGATATTGTCGCTACCGATTTAGTGGAATGCAATTAGGAAGCCTAAATTAAGTGGTAATGGAGAACCAGCTCTTGAAACTGGGGTTTCCACGGCAACCACTGCTTACAATACAGCCTTCAGTTAGTTTTCCCACTTTATCTGCAAAATGCACAATTGAGCTTTAAAACAGCTTTGTGCTGAAAAGCGCACTGTAAACAACTGTTTGCAATGAGAGTTTTACACTGTCTTTAAATACAACAAGCTATCAAATAAAATTTACTTGTCCACGCTAATAAAAAAAAATCCATGCAGTACAAAAACCTAAAGGGTCCAGAAACTTGTTTTTCATTCTGGAAATTTATATATAATACAAAAATTCAAGATCTTGTGGGTCCTCAATTTGTCTTTTAAGTCTTATCGTTATTCCTCAATTTTAAGACACATAATCCTATATCTCTCAGTGCTGAGAAGAGCTGAGTGTTTGGTACAAATACTGCACTTATCACAACAGCAACACTATATAGTTAGAAAGTGCTTTTCGTCTAATATGAGCTAATAAATGTGCATTTTCATCAGAGTTCCTTTAACATCTAGCAATCCTTTACAGATTTTTTTTTCATTTTTCCTTTTATAATACGTTATTATATCTTTCTTAAATGTTCATACTGTATGGCAAAGTAGCACTGTGCCATCTCTGAACTGCTTAGCATTCTTGATTGATTACTTAAGGATCATAGCCCAACTTTTGCATCTTGTCAAATGTAACCACAGGTAATTAAATATGTGTAAAAACCAGGAAAGTGGAAAGGATGATGTTACGGTCATATGTGTAATTTATATTAACCACCTTTTTCATTATAACCCCATCAAACTGAACATCTAAACTGAAATTACGTATTTGCCACCAATTGTTTCTCTTCTGTTGTACTATCACAAGTCTTGGATTAATGTTGTCGGGTGATTTGTAAGAGCTGAGATCCTGGCAGCTCTTAATTTTCCCTTTTTTTCTGTTTTACAGTTACGTGTTTTAATCACAAAAATCTAAGAGAAAACATTGTGTAAAGTTCACTAAGATGATTTCAGAAGACACATCACTCAGTTTTCATTTCTGGCCTATCAGCTGTTAGAGTACTCTTTTAAGGCAGTGTTCTTTGGAAAAAGAAATAATGCACCACCAAAAGATTGCACAGCAAGTCAAAACACACCTAATTTGTGTTTCAGCTGAAATACAGCAACCCAAGCACCTTACAGCCTTTCAAGGCTGATGCACTTGTGCGTGTGTGTGTTACAGCAGCCACGTCAGGTCAATGGAAAGAGAGCAAAAGGGTGTGAGGGTGAAAGTGGTGAGAAGGGGAGAGAAAAAGGAGGTGTGGGTGCCTTCCCTTGGGAACCTGCTGGTCAGAGGACTGTATCATGGCATCCACACTCATGTATAAATCTGGATTTGATATAGTCTCCGCAGACTTTGAACATGCCAGGCAGGGAAGCTTGCCCTTCACAGTACGGGTACGCTTTCAGCCGCAGTGATCAGGCTGCGAGTATTCTGATCTGCTCGAAACAGCCTTTTCAGTGCTTACCAAAACAAGAATGAGGATGGGAAGGCTGATCGCAAAGTTCACATCTCCTCCACTGTGTGCCAGCACTAATGGGAGTTTCTTCTGTGATGGGTAGGTCATAAAACACACAGCTGTAGAGACTGTGCAGGGTGAACAAATCAAAGAACTTAGCAATAAAAATGATGTGTGTGCCAATATTATTTAATATTAACTTGTGAAAATTGTTAAAGAAACACATCTTTGTCATATATCAGGATTGGCTCTAAAGCTGAATCAACGGATTAATAGGGTTATTTGTAATGATATTGTCCTCATAAAGGCTTTATTATTTAGGAATCAGAGTTGGAAATTGTAATTTCTTTAATGATTTTTCATCACATAAATTAGCCTGCCTCAACTCCTCCGTCTAGAAGGCAAGAGGAGAGGTTGAGCTGGTCCCCATATTCATTCTTACACAAAATCTGCTCATTTGGACAGATCCCAAATTTTAAAGAAACAAGTTCCTGGAAGGAATGCAGAATGCCAGTGTGCACAAGACTTTCACAGGGCATCTCGTTTCAACACTGACTGCCTGCATTTTATCGGAGTACTAAAGGACACATTGAAATTATTTTGTTCTGGCACCGGCGCGCGTTGTGATGTGTGTGCATTCAATTGCACTTGACAAATCTTTGGGGCAAACAAAATGGTCTAATGTAAGGAAATATCTTAGCATATTCCAAAATGACATTTTTAGACCAAACATGTGTTCGATTGATTTGCCTTCTCCAGAGATCACTTTTGAATCCAGGCCCGCGATAAGTAGGAGGGCAGGCTCTCGCTGAAGGCCAGGCGGGTCAGCCGTGCTTCCGCTGGTATTTCCTGCGCTGCAGAGTCCCGTACCTAACTGTACAAATAGCTCCACATGGCATCCTGAGAGCGTGCCAGGGAATTTTATGATCACATGCCAAGTATGGTTGTCAGGTTCCACTCCACTGCTGTGTGTGTATGTGTGTGCTCATATGTGTGTGTGGCTGGAGCTAACTTCAGACTGAGTAATTACCATAATCCAAACAGGGCCTTTACCATCTTATTTGCATTCAGCCAGCAGTGCTGTTTTTATCAGCACCACTACTGAATTGTTGCAAAGTTTTAATTATCTTGACAACTCTCCTTTTTTTTTTCATTTGTTCTTGGGTTTTGGGTTTTTTTCTCCTACCCCCCTTGGGTTGTGTTTGGATTTCAGCAGTCACCCCCCTATGGCAGCAATCACATTTCTGCAATATGAAGTTTTCACACTTTTTCTTCTTCTAGTACAATTCATAGTAACCACCTCAAAGGCTGCTCAGAGTGGGGACAGAGGCAGAGGGAGGTTGTCTTTATTAATTAATGCCTAATATTTTTCACAGCAAAAGTCACTCCAAATGTCTCTTTTTAAATTGTATTTGAATCCCTGTTGTAGCTTTACATATGTGTGTAGGCTTGCTGAACTGAAAGAAACCATTTCCTACACAGAAAGCTACCACCTTGCATATATGTTTGCCAGACTAGAGCTTTAGTTGTCATGTTTTCTGTATTTCCATAATCTTTTGATTTAGGATTAGTGTAAAATGTACCATGTCACTTACATTTGCTCTTTCTCAAATACTCCGTGTTCTCAGTATTTGAATGCAAAATTAGGCAAACTCAACCTTGAAATAAGACACCATTTCCTAGCAGTAAGGGTAATTAAACACTGGAAGAGCTTACCCAGGAATGAGATGGACTCACCATAGCTTGGAGTCTTTAAAAAAAGATTAGTCAACTTTCTGAAAGACATGATTTAATCCAGCTTCTGGAGAAAGATTCTAGTGTGTGCACACAGGAGGTCAGATGAGGCAGTCTCTGAAGTCCCTTTCGACTTCTGAGCCTGTTGGCCTAGAAATCTGAGTTCAGATATGTTTTGGTTCACGTTTAAAGATCAGTTATAACATCTACATACAGAAATTGTCTCCTGAGAACATTAAGACAAAATATTTTTCAAAATGGTGTTGTCTGCTGAAGACAATTAGGTTTTGCTTGCTCAGTTTTCCATTGCCTTTTGTTTTGCTTTTATAAATAGTTAAAAATCACAAATGTTAATGCAGATTGAAATACTCCAGTATGAGATCATTATGGAGGAATAGAAGGCTTCAAAGCCTAAAGATTCACAGAACAAATGAAAAAATCATTTTTAGTCTGTTGGATTCTCAGATGCAACGAATGTTTTAAAAATAAGCACCATTAATATTTTTCTAACCATAGAATACTATGATTGTATTTAGCTTCTCATCTCTTATGAAGTTTATGCATCAGATTGAATATAATTGCTATCAAATGGTATGGCAGTATTCTGTTCCCCTGAAAGGTAAACAAATTCCGTTTAACAGTTGTTAGACATTTGTTTCGCTGCAGTTTGGTCTTATGAACACCTTATCCTTGTTTCCCCTTTAAAAGGAAAAAAAAATAAAGGTAAGAACCATTAGGGATTTCTCTTTAAATCCAGCAATCTATGCATACTCCTAAGAATCAATGCGCTGTAAGCTGTCTGGTGTTCTGCAATAAATTCTAGCTTTTATAGACTTTTGCTGGGCCAGGTAACTGCTAATGCCATAGAAATTGATTATTTGTGGTGTTCTTATCACTGCTTAAAATATCTAATTGCTTTTTCTCCACAGATTTGGATTTGCCTTGCTTGATGCTGGGCGATTAATGAAGGAAGCCCTAACTGGACAAATGTTAGTCTCCTGAGACAATGTGTTGTTGATAACAGGCCTGATTTGAGCAAGTTTAGTCGAATTCAATTTTAATAGTATTTAAAGGCACAAGCAGGACACATATCACTGAGTTTTGGGATGGTCTGTTTGTTTTTTAAGTCCGTTGTGCTACCAAATTTTATTCCTATTAAGTATTAAGCTTTGCAGAGCTGCAAAAACACATATCTGTCAGCTGTAGAGACACGTAATTTGCCTCAGTATAACACGTTTTGTTCAAATTTGCCTTTTTTCTTTCATACTTATGCAGACTGGGGTATGTAGCTCACCACCATATGACTGTTCCTGTGGAGGAATTATTGCACTCTGATTATTTTGAACCCTAGAAATTATTGATTGAGGTAAAGAGACAAGAAGATATTGCAATCAGTTCTCAATCTAGTGAGGGCAGCCTTCTTTAAAGGCAGCTAATCCTTAGCCTAAAAGCTGTATGCAGTTGCTGCTGCTCCAGTAGGATTTTTCACATAGCTGTGCCTGTGTCATTTATGTGAAGTTAAGTACGAACCATTTTCCACTGCACTACCAAATCAAGATAACCACCAAACACCAAGTCACTATCTTACTGGATCACTGCTTTGAATGTGAAATTCAGCTCACAGCTCAGTCACAGATCCAGCTGAGGAACAAAGACATCTCCCATCCCATCAGAATGCTGTACTCCAGGAGGTTTCCCTTCGTCATCAAGATGAAGCAATGACATCTAAAGTCAGTAGGATCTAGAGTTCTTTCCTCCTTCCAAGAGCTCCCATTTTCTAGAGACAGGTAAACCAGAGGGAAGAAGGATTTGTATTTATGCACCTTGCAGGCTTGCTAACCACGGTGCCAGTCTTCCTTTCTTTCTTTCTTTGTTGCCAAAAAGGGTTATTAAAAGGAAGGTTAACGGCTAGCTCCCTGAAGGTCTAGGCATGGCACTGTGCATTGATTTTAAGCACCAGCTTGCAGAAGTGACTGCAGACACCTGTGTTTGTTGTCATTTAAACACTATGTGTGGAAAGGTGGAAATCTCAGAGTGGGAATCAAATTGGCTGCACAGGGAAAAGCTCAAGCATGAGGACTATGCTCCAGCATGTATCTGTAATCATAGCCCCCTTTTAGCAATGTGGCCCCAAGCCAGCTTGGGGCCTGGAGTCGTCTCCTCAGGCTGACACTAACAATATTTGAATCAAATAAATCAATAAATCCACCCTTGCATTTTGCAGCATTATCACAGTCATAGCAGTGATGCTGTAAGCCAATCTTTTATCTAACTGCCTTGTAGGGGTTTAGGCAATGTTTCACATATGAGGACAACCTACATCTCTCCAGACCCAGGACTATTAGCCTTGTCACTTCTGCCTTGCAGGGACACCCCTTAGACACAATGTTCTGAATCAGAGTGTTCCCTCTCTGTTGGAGACATGCCACACTTCAAGAAGCAATTTAAGGTTTATTGGTCTAGAGAAAACAAAAGAGGTACCATAATTATTCTTTTTCTGCTGTGCAGTTAGAGAGCAGTTACCTAGGAGGAACCCATCTCACAAGCCAAGGCATGTTATCACTTATCTATTTTAGCCAAATTAATGTTAGTATAGACTATGCAAATGGCTGATTTTGTACAGCTATGGGTTAATGGCTTCTGCATGTTTTCCAGGCATTTCTATTAAAAGGACAGGAATTCACTAGAAATGTTCAGTATTGTGGAATGGCTGCTTCCCAAAGATGTCTCCTCCATGCAACCCTGCAGTGATTCTCCAGCAAAGCAATGGCTGGGAGTTACATCCCTGAGGGACAGGAGCACTCTCCCTTTTCTCTGGGTCGATGTTCCCATGTAAAAGACACAGCAAGGAACTCTGTTTCTCAATATTGTACCTACTCGAGGCTCCTGCAGGTGTGATTAATTAGGTGTGATTAATTAAACCACAAGTCATGACCTTTCTTTCCACTGTCACATTACTTATAAACAAGGGGGCAGTCAGTGGAGTTAAATGGTATAGGATAGTACATTTTGAGGAAATAGAAATGAGTTGTGTTGCATGTGGTCAGCCCATGGGATTTGCTGCTACAGGTGACCATCTGATAAATAGGGTTCCTTGGCTGGAAAGAGTAGTTGTTAATGCTATTACCATAATAGATGGAACCAGTCCTATATTCCTGGGACTTTTGGGTGAACTGGGAAGGTAGAAGTGAGTCCTGCTTGGCTAATAAAGTAAGACCAAGTGCTCCACGTGCTGGGAAGTCAGGCAGGAATGTTGTTCTCCACGGACAGCAACACTGCACTATTAGCTTGATCTACGACTTGCCATTTCGTGGTTTGGCTGTTTGCTTATTTTTCTGTCCTCTTAATCCCTCCAGAAAATGCTATACTGGGTTTCTCTGTTGACTGAATGACTAGGCTTGGGCAAAGATATAGCCGCCTTCTTCTCTGACCTTTATAACAAAATTGATTAACAATAATTCTTTTGCAGAAAAAGATTGACAATAAGATGTGGATATTCATCTTTAATGAACAAAATTATCGTCTTTACCAAACTGGAAACCAGCTAACTTTAATGGTGCTACTGACCACCTTCTTAGCAATAGCTGAGTATTTGCTTCTTCTTGAAATTGTAAAGTAATGCTGTATCCATACATAAGATGAAGAACTACCTGTTGTTCTAGTCATTTTTTTCTCTCCTTTGTATGATTTCTTGGGACCTTTCTAATTACTTGCAGTAGCAGGGTGTGCTGGCTAGTATTTAGGCAGTCAGAAATTCTAACTTAGAATTAGAGCCTGTACAATCCTGTCAAGTACTCAGAATTATGTTTATGTATTTTAATCCTTGTAAGGTAAGGAGTCCACTCATAATCTAATTGGTTTTGTTTATTGTTATGTTTGCCATTTTACAGAATAGTTCACTGGAAGGTGCCTACTTTATATTGTTCTCACTTCTTAAATAAAAGATCTTATTTAAAAAATTATTTTTTTTTCAATTATGAAAATTCTTTCCTGATCTCATTAACCCCCCAAAAAGATGAAGTATTATTTTTCCTTTTTTATTTGTGACAATAAATTTAAGCACACCTATGGCAAACTAATTACTATGTCATTGGGGGCGGGGGGTTATACAGAGCAACCCTGTTAACTGTGAATGTGAAGAGATGAAGCAAGCAAAAAAACAAAGAGAAACGTAAAGAGCTTTGCTGCCGTATCGTCTATGACATCATCAGCTCCTAGCTTTAGGATCAATGAGTAAATAGGTACGTAACGGAGACACTATTATTCTACAAAGAAGGGATATTTCAAATGAAATTTAGAAAATTTAAAAGGCTTGTAAATATATTCTCAGACACTTTATAATGGCAACATTATAGAGGGAGCTTCATCTGCTCTTCTTTTAATTTCAGATCTTTACAGTGGAACAGTATTATGCAGAGGTCTAAATAATAATGTCCTTGATCTTAGCAAGTATTGCCATAGCACTAGTATTGCCATTTTCCTGAAGAGAGAAACCACTCTGCTATACCAGTTAAAGGTTCTTGTTGTATCCTCCATTTTTGTACTTAAACCAGATTTGGGCATTTCAGTGTTCATGCAAATTGCAGCATCTTTCAGAGTTGTGCACTTTGTAAGACACTTTGTTAATTGCAGAGGTAATAGACATCATCACCTTTGTTTAACCATGAAAGTGCTGATTTTCAAATTACTTGAAGTTTTAATTATTGTGATTATAACTCAGTACTGCCTCCGTGACATTTCACATACAGACATTACTTCAGTGTAAACCACTTAGGATAACAGAAATAAAGAGTTTTTCTCTGCATATTCATAGTATACCGGAAATTGAGAGGCCAGGACTTCTTATAAAGACTATCCATTGCTGTTATGCCCCTCCGTGGACATCCATGCTACATTCCCTTCCTTCCTTACATACCAGAGCAAGAAAACTGATTCACTCACTAGCAGGGATTCAGTGGTCTTCTTTATCAGACATAAGTTCTAGTGCCTCTCAAGAGTGACCTTGGAGAAGATACGGAGGATGTCTGGAAAATACTCTGTCTCCCATTCCTTCTTTTACTCAAGGCAAGGGAAATGCACTTGGCTCAGGAGCCATCATCCTGTCTTTCTTCAGGCCTGGCCTTGATGGACAAATATAGACATAAACTGGAGAGTTCAGTCTGCCTGAAATCTAGTCTGTCCACATAAAATAGCCTTTGTCAGCATTAAGTGCTGACATTAAATGCCAGAGGTGGAGTAGTTTTGGAAGGAGCAGAAAAAGACCCCAGTAGATGAATTTACACTTTGCCAAAAATTCTCTTCAAAAAGATACAGAAAGGGACTAAACAAGGCAAGAGGAGAAGCAAACACAGAGGGAATGTAATGGCAAAAAAAAGTCAAACATTAAATATTCCTTTTAACTGCAGTCAAAGATGGAGATTATACTTGACTAAACATCCGAATCCTCTACCACAAGTCGGGACTAAGGCTGACTTCATCTTTAATTTCAGTGGTCTCTGTAGAAAGGAGCCAGTCAGTTATTCTGTGTACTAGCATCACTAATAGACCAAGCAGATGGTTTTGTTTTATTGCCTGAATTCTGTAACATTTTACTGCAAATATATAAATAAGACATTCACTTGCCTTATACAAGTTCCTTATGTACTTTATAATAAACCATTTTTGACAGAAAAATGTTGACCAGCCCTAGCCTAACACCATTCAGACAATGAATTCAATACTGGCGCAAATCCCATCCATTAATAAGTCAATGGTATTACATTTACTTTTACAATTCGAAGGATAAAGGCAAAAATGCAAGAGATGGAGCAATAAGAACCATGTGGTCCCTCCTTTCAAGGGTCTCATCCAGAGCCTATTAAGTTAATGTACATACTCCCTTTGAATTTAATAAGCTTTGCATAAGTCAGAAATTATTGAAAATGAATAGCAAGAAAAAGAACAACCCTGTTTACATTTGTTGGATTATATCCATAATAAACTTGTAAAGAATGAAAACAGTAGAAAACATTAAAACATATCCAAATACTAACTTTATTTTAGAATTCAAGATGATATTGTTTCCTGATAAGTACATGATGTCACAAACATCAGATTTTTGCCAAATCTTTGCTGAAAACATGCCGCTTCCCATCATCAAATACTTTATCTTGGTTTCTTCTTGTAGCTTTTCCTTCTAGAGATATGCATCTTTGGGCAAGCAGTTCTGAATATCAGGGAGCAGTCTGGAGCACACTACCACTTGGGACATCAACGGATTACAGACTGCTCTCACAGGAACCGCTGGAAGGGAGGTGGTGGTGGGTCAGAAAAGTGTCCAGCCAAAGCAGAGAGCCTGAGAACACCCCAGGGATCAGAAGCAAGGCCAAACATCACTCTTACAAACAAAGATTTCAAAACTAAGTGAGATATTTCATTTCTGCAGTGAATTTTATCACAGATAAAGTCAAGCATGCAAAAAGACTATAATATTGAATCCAAATTCTCCATTTCACCAAAAGGGAACAGAGGAAAAGACAGATGGAGTGATTTGCTGGGGCAGGCAGAGCTGTAGGTGGAACCAGATCCCCTGTCCTGTTCAGAGGCTGCTCTTTCCTGCTTGTGATGTGGAAGAAATATAGTCGTTACTAGACACCTGCAAAAGCCGTCCACCTGTTTTCACTCCAAGTGGCAGAACCCAGAGGACTAAGTGCATGTTCCCCACTAGTCTGCAGGGAGCGTGGTGTAGCTGATGCAATTCCCAGAGACAGCACACCTGCAAGGTCTCATTGATCTGCTGCTCGGTGCTCTGAAAACTCAGAAATCTATTATCAGTGTGAGCATGTGCTTATTGCTCAGATTCCCTGCCTTTGCTCCCCGTGTGTAGCTAATTGTACCAGTGTACGCATGCACATGCACCTAAACATGCACACACATATGCATATATACAGGCATGCACACGCGGGTTATTAGGATGAGTGTATGTTAAAAGCTTTACATATTTTTTTGTTTTACAAAACTGCACATAAATAAAAGGAACGGACCTTCTCCATGAAACGTGAGCACAGAAACACTTGCAAGTGGCCAAGAGCTGCTAAATAATTAATCAATAGAGCAGTGTGGCAGTTTGAAATGTAAATGTGATGGATGAAGGTGTGATGCTTGTCATCAGGCAGAAAATGATGTGACTAGAATGGATAACCCACAGTACCTGCTAACCAGCAAAAGCTTGGACACAAAGATGAAGTAAAGCCATCAGAAAGCAGCCCCGGCAACCCCTAATTCTTGCCTTTGACCCACAATTCACTTTCATGTCCCTGTCCCAGAAGAGATGTTTAAAAAAATGATGAAGAGAGATCTTGGGGTGGGAAAAGGGAGAGAAAAAAAACGATCTGAAGAAATGCTACCTGACAAGGCTGCGGGCTACATTCTTGAGAACACCTTTCTTTTCTTTATGTTCTCCTTCTCCTGTTAAATAAAAATGCAGCTCCTTTTTTCCCTTTTCTTTCTTCCAAAACTCTCCTGAGCCATTCCTGCAAGTGGTTCTGTGACTCGGGAGCTGACAACAGCCACATGCAAAGGAACAAAGAATGAGAGTGACAATTCAGAGTGCACGCAGGTGAGAAAGACACCTTTTACTTATCAAACTAGGCTGCAAAAAAACGCTCTTTTTACTCAACGAGCTAGAAATAGCAGTGATCTAACAAGGCACTGATCCAAATTCTGTATTTGTGCTGAGATGTAATGCTAACAGGATTTTTAGGTTGACTAGTAGTGTGTGGACCCTCTGTTCAAATAAGGAAGCGTTCCTCGTATTTGGAAAGAGGAAGATCCATATAATTACTGTATATTACGTGACAGGAAAATGTATGTCATGATGGTAAAGGGTGACAGAAAATGTCCATCAAAAAATTTGTTTTCAGGAACTTCCTTTACCGGTCGTTGCATTCTCTCTGTGGGGAAACTCAACACGATGGGATTTCTGATAGAAATTAACCTTTGTAAAACAAAACAAAACAAAAAAAAAAAAAAAAAAAAAAAAAAAAAGGGGGATTTTTT
>JANHGB010053860.1:0-22756 GCA_026283785.1 Coracopsis vasa
AAACATATCTCCTGATCTTTACCTCTCCTGAAGCCCTCACCTCCCCATGAATCACTGCTTGCCCCAACCCCAAGTGACGCATGCTGCTTCTGTGCACCTACCCATTGCCCACAGGCTGAACCTACAGCAGGAAAAGACCTAATTGCAGAAGACAAATTACCCCCTTAGGTGGGAGGTGCAGGGCTCTGTTTCAGGGAAATGAATCCTGGGATTATGCCAAGGAAGTTGTGGATGCTCCATCCCTGCCAGTCTTAAAGGCTAGGCTGGACAAAGCCTTGGGTGACATGTTCTAGGGTGAGGCGTTCCTGCCCATGGCAGGGGATCGGAACAGGATGATCTTGAGGTCATTTCCAAACCAAACTCTTCTATGATTCCACAACAGAGGCTTCCAGCATGCATGTGTGCAACCTCTCCTGAAAAAATGCAATGGCCATATCTGTTCTTCCCCCACCACAAATTTGTTACACTCTGTTAGCCTACAACTCTGTTTCATCCTAAGCATAATATCGCAAGTTCTACCTCCGAGCAGCACAGGCACTACAAACCTCAGGGAGGTAAGTGGACGTTATTACCCGCATGTCACCCAGAACCCCAAGAGATTTCCCCTCTGCTGCATGTGAAAGCAACTTTTTACCACCTCCCTGCTCTCCCCTTTGCTGTTGGTGGCACTGCAGGCCCAGCCGCCCTCATCGACAGAGAATCTTCAGAACCCTCATTGCTATTTTGCACTACAGGAAAATGGTTGAGAATCAGGAAGGCACACAGCCAGAGAGCAATTCTGCTAGGAAGATAAGGCAAACACTTTCTGCTCCTGCTTTACACATGCCTCTGGGTTACTCAGCCATTACTTGCTAAATTAAGGTCAGCACGGCTGGCCGTAAGAGCCCATCCTGTACCAAAGTCACGGCCAACCGTGACTTCCTCATCATCGCCATGGGGCATCATCACTCTCCGGCAGCTTATGTAGAATCCTTGCCCACTGTTCACAAACACTCAAGCCCTGCTCTCACGGGCAACATGAGGAAAGAGATGAGGATCCCCTCCAGGTTCCCCACCATCACAGCTTGCATTACGACATCCCGCTAAACAGTTTCGGACTGCCTCCCAGGGAAAATGGGCGGAATTTGGCCACTTCATTACGTGCTCGGCAGGACAACAGGCAATAGCGGAATTAGATGCTTGCTCTCTAGCTGAGGACAAGTGACAGGGACACCCTCCAGCCCAATTTATACAGTAGCATCAGAAGGCAATGGCAAAAAAGGGCTGAAGTGGTGCAGGAGGCATGGATGGGTAATATGGGAGTGAAATCTCTACAGAGAACACACATAGGTCATGGGATGAAGGAAAGAAATAGCATTACACTCTACCTGCAGAAGGAACAAGCTTGGCTCTGAAATAAAAGAGCAGCACGCTACCCCACTGCCTCCTATTAAATTGATGCACTACACGGCTGCGCCCAGGGCTTCTCAAGATAAAAACACTCATTTCCTTAGAGACAAAGGTTCTGACCTTCACAACCTTACCAGGCCTGTGCGCCTTAACTCATTTCAATTTCAGATTAGCATCTCACATTGTCAGTACCTAGGGGATTACTGTTTTGTCATGTGCAGCAATTGCAGTTCATAAAGGTATCGGATACCCTCCCCCTTGTTCACAAAAGCAAGGCAGATCTGACCAGATGGCACATGCTCCTGCGCTCTGTGTCAGGCTGCATTAATTCAGGGGAAATGAACTCTCCTCTAAAACTATATTTATTTCAGACACCTCCATGCCCAGTTGCTGGGCTGTCCTCAGGAAAACCTAGAGCCAGCTCTTTTCCATGTGCTTAGCAGGGTAAAAAGGATGTCAAAGGCCTCCTTCCGCAGGGCTTTGAGGAAGTAGCTGTTTCCCTAACGCTCAAAGCATCATGAAACAGGAGATGCTCCCACCCCTCACTGGACCACCCTGGCAACATCTTAAGGCAGTGCTACTGGAACAGCTCAGCCCTTTTGGGAAGGTTGCATCACACTGCCTTGCTAGGATCAGGAATGTGATTCCTCTGAGCAACAGAGAAAGGCAAAAGCTGTTCTTGTATGGCAGAAGATATGCAACTTGAGTTACTATCTAGATCCAGCAATTTGAGAGCTTCTGCAGGGTTTAGGCAAGGCATTTCATCTATTCATAGCTCTGGCCATGTGCCCATTGATGGCCCATTTCCTCCATCTTCTGCTGGAATAATTCTCCTCATTGCTGGAGATAGTATAGAGAGTGTACTGGAAAGGGAGTCTGATTGGGTAAGAAATGCTCTTTGTTCATCTCTGTAAAATGATATTTACTGTCTTATATAGCACATATAACAACACCTAAGTGCTATACTATAATTAGTAAAATCATGCAGAGAAACTGTTCGTGTGGATAATGATACTTTGCGTCCTCCCATGTGGGTAGTTTAAGGTTGAATTAATTCATATTTGCCCAGCTTTGAGAGATCTATGGAAGAAAGGCTATAGTTATGCAACTAATTATTAATAATGACTCCTCCCGTGCTGCTCCCCATTAAATGTGCTCAATTTATAAGTCAAAGGGTGTTTTTCTCCTTGCTGCAAGACAAACTGAGTTCTACCAAAGGAAATGTTGGTGTCAGTGTACCTGGTGAGGGAGGACGGCTCTGAAATGAGGGTGCTTTTCTGAGATTGAAGGCTTTGCTTCTGCTTCCTGCTTTCTATGCTACAAGCAATATATGTGATCATGGAAGTCACTTGGAAGAGCAGTCACGCTGCCTACTCAAAGTCAGACACGGTTCAGAGGATCTCAATACAGAGGCAAGCCCATGCAGAGGGAAATTCAGACCACCAAGTACCTTATAATTTGCACAGAGGTGAATAATTATCTTGATTTCACAGGCTGAAGCACAAACACTTTTGGCAGTAAAGCAACTCTTGGTGGTATGAGAAGTATAAATACTCCATACACATAATACTCGAGTCCTACACTAAGTAAGGACAGGTGTCTAACAAAGACAGTGTTTAAGAACACCAGAGTCTCAATACAATGCAGGCATGAGGGGTTTGATATCACAACCACAGATGTGCAAAACTGCTCCACAGCTGGCTGCTAATTTTCCTGAGAGGTCTCCCACTGTGGATGAAGGCAGAACCGCACAGAGTAAGTTGATGAGGAATTTCATATTGGATAAGGCTTCTCCCAGGTTGCAAGGTATATAGTAAGCCACATAAGGATCCCACCAACACAATACCCACTGGACTGCTGCACCACCTGGGCAGAATAGGCTCTGAGAGGTTAATGGGGACCCCCAAGTCATCACCCTCCATCACTGAGATTCATTTTTGCAGGGTTCCCACTGCACCAAAGCTCACAGATGCTTGAGGCAAGACACACGGTTTGAGATGGATGTCTTCCTGCATCTTCAGCAGCTGCAGACACTAGAAAATCTGCAGTCAGAACTTAGCTCAATGGGGGTTTGAGTACCACAAGAAACAGAAATGATGCCTGCTCTTCCTCCTGTGGTTCTGCAGATGCAATCCAGCTAAGCATCAAGGAAAATTGATTTGTGCCACACGAACGAACAAGTATGAGGTGAAGGCACTCCTGGAAGTGATGTGGTAGGAAGAATGCTACCCTGCTTTCACAATAGCTGTGATAAATAGATACTAACCATTGCCACAGACAGTGCAGTGTTCAGATGTGTGCCCTTCCCTGAGGCCCCTGGAAGAATGCATATTGTGTGTGTTTGCATGAGGAATACAGCCACCCCCACTGACTGCACAGGCCTGCAGGTTTGATCACTCAGTCATCAGGCCAAGGCACAAACACTTGCAGTCCACCTGCAGTTACCCAAAACCTTCAAGAAACAGACCAAGGTATTGCGGTATATGCTGGTGTAGCTTCCAGGAAGAAAAGTATGTGCCCTAATCCCTGCAGAGCAGTGTGTGTAGGATGTGATGTTTAAGGGACTCCCCAGTGATTTCAGCAAGCTGATAAGAAACATTCTAGAAGTCTTCCTTGAACTGTAACATATTTAACCTAAGAAAGCTCTTCCTTGCTCTGTTTCCAGATGCTAGGAGTGATGGCTTCATGTTCTGACACGCGTGAATCCCTTCAATGTTAACTCCACGAGCAGCAGCAAGCAGAGTGGGCAGTAAGACCCTATACTGCTGACGTTTTAGATAGGTCTCAGTAGTTCAATTACATATGGATTTTTATTTCAGCCCTAACAGCTTTTCCTTAGGCTGTTTCCCACAAACAGGTTTGTGTCACTGGGGTCTGCTGTAGCAAGCCCACTTTGGACAGGATAAGGCAATTCTGATTATGGAGGGCTTGTGTAAATGGCCTTCTCTAAGGACTGAGATCAGTCTTTAAAACATCATATCTGGTCTCCCCTATAGAACGTAAAGATCACCTCCTATTGGCTAAACAGTGTCCTAGGACTCCATAAGGTATCCAGCTAAATATCTTTAAAGATCAAAACCTGTTACAGGTGAGCAAAGGCTTTTGTTACCTACACAGCCACAGGTCTTTAGCTAGAAATTTGCACCTCTCAGTGGCTTTAAAGGCTTTTAGGTCTTTCTGCCTAGAAGAACCTGTGAAAGCTGTATAGGAGAGAACATTGGGGTAGTAAGTCCAGGCAGGTCACAAAGATTAGAACTTCCCTTTTTTCTTTTCCCTCTCTTGGACCCACTTGCAAGAGACCCACCCAGCACAGAGATATAGGCAAGAAATACACTGAATATTTGGAAATGGCAGCAAAGATGCCAAAACTCGGGTGCAATTAGTCTGCAGGTAATGCTCGAGGTTCAGTTTACTATCCCAAGTAAGGATACTATTCATGATCACAGAAACTATGTGATCGCCATGGTCACAACAGGGCACCGACTTTCTCAGTGCTCTGGTTAAACTTATTCTTTCAAAGAAGAACAAAAGGCTTCTTGAGCAGCAGAGTATCTGAAGCCTGATTTCCTACAGCTGTCTGGTATGTGGCTTCTCAGGTGGCCAGTAACACATCTGAGATCCCAATTCAACAGAACTGGGTAGTATCTTCCCACCCATCTCCAACAACGATGAGTTCTCTGATCTTTCTTCAATGAGTTACTCATGAATGACTGACCCTCTGTGACTTTTTAGTTCCTCCTGTAAGAAGCATCTCTCCTGCAGAGGCCTGTTTTGCCACTGGGGTATGTTTGCTACCTGGAGTCTGTGGGTTTCACTGGTAGGAATGGCATGCACATGCAGCTCACATTAGGGCACAGGCCCAAAGAGAAGCACTCAAGAAGCAGAGCAGCAGGCTCTTTCTTGGATGTGGTTAGTTGTCTGCTTGCTCTCTTGTAAGACTGGCCCTGGGGGTAGTTGTGACATATGACAGCAGTGCAAACATTGCAGGTATTCCCTAGGCTGGGAGTTACTCAGGATGTAGTAAAACCTTCATGTTACAGGTAACATATGAGCAGCATCAGAAGAAACAACACTAATTAGATTACTCATGAGCTCTGAAAAGACCAGGCAAGAGGTGAAATGAGAGACTCCTTTCCAGACCTAGAGATTAATCACTGACCAGTGAACTGGCATTGGCCTTAGCAGCCGTGTCTATCAGCTCTGCACAATGCAGCATGAGACTCATGATGAACTGCAATGGACACCCCCAGCACAGATGAAGCCAATAATTTCCCACGCTGTGTCTGCCAGGCTATGAGAAATGCCAGTACTTTGTGCAGTAGCAGAGGCACAGCCAGGAGATCCTTTCCAGATTTTACAGGTTAGGGATCCGCTAGACCTAGGAAAAACATCTCTGCTCTCTGCAAGTTTTGATGGAAAAGGGGAAAAACCTAAAACATCTTTTGTCAGTTCATACATGGAGGAGAACCCACCACAGCCTGGTTAGAGCACATGTCAGAAGTGCAGTAATTAATAGTATGGCAAGATGCTTTTTGAAGGGAGAAATGTGCAGTCTCATCTATTTACAGAAATGCTCCACACTCCTTTCCTACTCTATCAGCAGTTCAAAAGATGCACAGCCAGCATGAGACAGCTGTTTTGGGATTGGCCTTTGTCACAGAAAGGATGCTGGTAATAAAACATAAGCTTGTGAGCTACTCCAGCCAACAGGATACCTCAGTATAACTAAACCTCCCATTTTACAGACTGAGGCACAAATCACTGACCTGACCTGCCATGATCCCATAGGTAATGAATGGCCAAAGCAGGAACAGGGGCTTTCCCAAGCTTCCCAAGAGGAGAAGCAAAAATGAAGAAGGCACATCTGCTTTCTTGTTGCTCTGCATCGTCTTATTGCTATTCCTCCTTCTGCCTGCAGTCTTGGGATGCACACTTAGCACTCATGTCCACATACACCACTGATCATGGACCAGGCTTCACAGGATGCTTTCTGCTTGTTTGTTTGCTAATGGATATCATTTTTAAGAGGAAGAGGTAGGGGGGCTGAGGGATGAGTGAAGGCTGTCGCTGTGCTCAGTCTCTATGGAAATAATCCACAATGCTAATACGTCCTAAAATGGTAATAAAGCCTATGTTCTCTTATGTAATCCCATAGTAAGAAAGAGCTCTGTCAGCTTGCCTGACAAACGATATCTCTGTAACCTTGGAGGGGATTATTGCTAAAAAACACAGGGTGGAAAACAAAGCAACACACACAGAGACGCACACAAATCCATCAGATACAGCAAAAGAACAAACAGCTCCTATGCGCTGGCCTCATGATCTTCTATCTCTGCCATCAAACAGGGAAAGGAGCTCCTGGCAAAGCAGCAGCCCTGTCCCAGCTCCTCCTTTTCTTAGATCCCCACTCCCTCCCCAGGCACCTCAGCACCAGGAGCAGGCAGAAGGCAGGTTTTCCCCTCTACTGTCCTCCTTCCTTCCCTCCCTCCCCCAAAATGAGCATTCAAAGCCCCGGCAGCTGGCCAAATCCAGTTTGCCTGCGTCACTGATGCACGTGGATTCACATCTGTCCTGCCCAGCGGTGATGGAGCCAGGGCTACGTGCATCCCCGAGGAGGATTCATGCCCCCAGATCCATCAGGTTGTGCACCAGCAAGAGGGGAAACACACTTTTTCTGGGCACAGCGGAATGGCACCATAAGCCTTAGAGGTACAGGGACATAGGAGTTTTGGAGGTAGGGGTGCACTGATTTTGGAGCTGAGTTTGGCCGATGAGTCATAAACCAAAGCCAGGCACCTCTTTGCTCTTGTGCCTCAGGTACAGAACAGAAATAAGGCACCATCAGATTAAAATCATGCGTCATGAGGGGAACCACAGTGTACAGGTAGCCCTTTTAGCACCTCCCTCTACTCCTCTCTCCCCCTCTGCAAACATGGAGAGGGATCCCTCAGGCTAACCTGGAAACCTATCAGAGGCTCAGGTCTAACACAGTAATTGCTTGAACAAACACTCCTGTCCTCATGTAAACCAGCTAGCCCTGAGCTCCCTCCTCCAGGGCAAGGCAACCAGGCAGTCAGGAGGCTGATCCCAGAAGACAACTCACATGCCATCATATGAGCACCAAGCTCTAAACTCGGTGCCAGCAAAGGATGGTGACTATACCGATGTCTCTTTCCCACAGATGAAAGCATGGGAACACTTAGTGGAACACCAGAAAACTTCCTTGGGAACAAGTGATGACATGAGGCAGTTTCCATGCATGATTGACCATTCACCCTTTCATGATGAGTTGTGTTCAAGAGACTTCTAATGTTTTCTCAGACAGCAGGAGATTAACGAATAGGGAGCCTCAAGTTAGAGAAGATTCCTGAAGGCAGGAGAAAGATAATTCCGAAGGGAAAAAGTCAGTCCTAACACTTAAAAAGATGTTATGACACTTTAAAGGTATGTTTAGGGAGCACAGCTTTTGCCAGTCAGTGCACATAGAGAGCTCTAATTCATACCCGAAGTCTGCAGTGTGACTGCTTGGAAAACAAAGGGTTACAATCATTATTCACAGCAGTCACATTTTTTTAATTAATAACATTGTAATTGGTATCGACTTAAACCAACTGATGACAGTCTTATGATGAGCCATTCCCAGCCAAGCTTCCTACCAATTGCCCTCAGGTCAGGAAAACACTGAACTCCATTATCGGGCAGAAGCTTTCTGCTCCGCACCAGTCTCCTTTGTGGGCCATGGGGAGGTCACCCCATGCAGGAGATGCATCCTTTCTCCAGCCCTTTCTTGTTAGCACTATGGCTGCACTGAGCCTCTACCCTGCTGCAGCCTGGCTCCCACAGCATCTAAACCACAGCACTTTCTGGTGCAGTGATTTCCCTATAAGGAACTATGACTTAAATACGTGATCCCACAGTCAGGGCAGCCAGAGCTCCTTCCCAATGCCACCTTGGTGAAGAAAGCAAAGGCTAATCCACCTCCAGGCATTCATTTCTAGGAAGAAGAAGGAGCAAATCTTGCTTTTCTGTTCAGACACAGCCTCAAGCAGTGGAAGTCCCCCTCCACCAAAATGTGCAAGATATGGTAAGTTTGGACATCTCTGACATAAATGCAATACACAGCTTGGACATGCCTCTCCAAAGCAAAAAGGGCAGCGCTGACAAAGGGCAGCGTTGACTCTGAAGCAGCTCAAGCCATGATCTCACCTAAGACAGGTCACAGCTATAAAGAGAGCCCTTAGGTAACAACCATTTCTGGCCTGAAGCTCATTTACAGCAAATTTCGAGTGAGTTTTACTTCCAGAAAGAAAAGCACAAGTCACCTGGGTACCAAAGGCATCACAGCAGCCCCTTTATACTGCTTCCCATCCCTCACTGCAGCACGAGGCACACCGAGGAATAGGGATGCGAAAACTACAGGTCTGGCATTAGGGTATGGCTCTGGGTATCCCCTAAACCAGTGCCCTGCTTCCTCCCGTCCCCAGCAGGGCCGAAAAAGTTCCTTTTCCCCCCAGGGCTTCCTTCATGGTCGGGAGGAAGGATCCCCCTCCACTACCAAGGAGCAGCATTAGAGGGCAGTGCGCTGCCTTGGAAACGGGATGCTTGTGTCCCCCCCCAACCCCTGGCCAGGACCACAGGCACACCCCGGGCAGGGTGTCCCCCCGGCTGACCCTCAGCATTGCCACCGAAGGAGGGGGCCATCCCTAAGCCGCCCATCCCAGGTCCCATCCATCCATCCTCACCTCGCTGGCAGCAACAGAGAAATTCTGCAGAGGCTGTGTTTTAATTAGAAAATGCCGGGGTTTAATTAAATTAATGTGAAGCTGAATAATGCAATCGGGAGAATTGCCTGCGCTCTTTCATTCCGCAATTCAATCTATTTTGTGCTGTCCCCACACTTTCGGATTCCATGTGCCAAAGATTCTTGCATTGATCACTCAGAGCTGCATTGCAGACTTTGCCAGGGACAAAGCTGGAAGTGCTGGCTGTTGAATAAAGGGCAATTGGAACTTTTCACAGCTGGGGATGCATCGGAGGCAGCTTCTGTCTCCAGCAGAGGAACTGGTTTTTGAGCACCAAAGTTCCCACTGACCTTAAGTGGAGTTCAAATGGCACTCCTGAAAACTGGGCCAAAGAAGAGGACAAGAAAACATGCTGTCCCAGCTATAACTAGGCATAGAAAGTAAGTAAGAATGCACGCACACATGCAAGTGAGCACATAAACCAAGAGGCTATCTTCGCTCTGCAACCCTGCAAACACTTCATTGATTTCTTGAGCACGCAATTGTTAATTTTAAAGTTCTAGAAACCAAAATTACAAAATAAACCCCAAGATTTTTGCTTTCAAAAAGCCAGTTCTGGTTGCTAAGTGACTACAATATACTTCTCTATCACATCCTTTGAAAAACCCACGCACTAAGAACAAGGAAATTGCTAGGTTAGGACATCAGGAATGTGCCTTAGCAAGATGATGAATTTTATATAAGAATTTGTACGACAGTAATGTTTAGAGACCCCAGGGAGCTGATGTCTTTAGTGATGTTAAGAGTAAAAGATGCTTCTAAGGTCTTAAGCAAGCTAAAATAGGGCACAACAAGTTGGTGTAAGAAACCAGAGCACAGACCTGGGAAAAAGGAGGACAAGGAAGCAGCTTTATCAAGACTGGAAAGAAAACCCACAACAGACAGAAGAAACTGTAACGGGAGGTATCTATGGGAAGAACTGGTGGCTGAGGCTGTAATAAACTAAGATTGAATGGAGAATTGGTGGGGAGCTTGAGGGAAAGAGCACAGAAAGGCAAAAGCATGAATAAGGGGATAAAGTAGGAAAGTTTTAAAACTAAGCACATAAGCTGGAGAGAACAGGGGACACCAGAGGAGCATCCTGCAGGAAAATGCTCATAGTGAGGGTAGAGATGGAATTATAGGTGAAAACATGGAGGAAAAACCATGAAACTTTGATAGACTGCAGGCAAAGGTGTAGCAAGAGCTGAAGCTATGAGTTGAAGCATCACAATCAGTAATAGCTGCAAGACAGCAGGCACTAGTTCTGGTTACTGGAGCAATATATGCAAAAATGTTCAGACTGAGAGAACCTGATTGCTCCGTGCTTTATCAAGCATCCCATAATGAAAAGTATGAAGCGACTTGACTTCCCTTCCCTCATAGCTCTGGAATTCTTGAAAAGGACTATTGGTTTTATTTCCCAAATACTGTTTTCCAGAATGCTTGTCCATAAGAATTATTGTCAGTGAATAAATTCATCAGCTGACTATGCCTGTGAATAACCTTTCTGCTTGCTGGTTCTTAGGAATGCTGGCATCGTTATCTGGTATAAAGTCTGCATGTAGCTATAACAAACCCCGTTGTTTTGGAAATACCCTTTAATTCATGGAAGAGTGCTATGCTTTCCCATACAGCTCTCCTACATTCCTCTCAAACAGGAATTTCACATGCAGTGCCAAGCAGGGAACAATGACAAACAGGCATAAATATTTTGCATTAGACTGTATCCACACACAGGTTCTGTGACTGGGAAATGGCTTGGGGGATGGCCCATCAGGACTCTAGCTATGTACAGATATGATGCTTGGGCTCTTCTCCAAGACAGAGGAAAACAGCACTGAGACCTGGGTCTCTGGTCTAAGCATAACTGCCCACTAAATATGCACCACAGAGAAGCGCAGTAAAGCCCAAGAGAGTTTGCACGGATAATTCAGAAGGAAAAGTGACAAAACTTGATTGGTAATGAAATTAGAGAGGTGGCCACACTTTAAAGCCAGAAAGCTATGATTACTGTCTATATAAAACATACATATACTCTATATATACACTCTATATATGCAATACTTCTGTCACTTATTGAGCTCACACTGTGAGTTTGTGCGGGTGTATGTCAGTGTTTTGTCACCCACACAGTTTTCAAACCTGCTGGTCAGAAGCTCTAACAAAGCAGTAGATGCCTCCCAGATCCAGGTCCCTGTCAGGTTTGTGACATCGAGGGGATGAGTGAATTTGTGTGGTGACAACCTGTTGTAACAGCTCAACAGACAGCTGCCTGATTTCACCTGCCTGCAGTTCATCACCATGCATAAATCCCAAAGCCAAGGACACAACTTTCCAGACTAGGAAATAACCAAATAGGAAGGAGAGTAGAAAGTGAAGGATATTCCCAATGGTCACAGAGATGTAGAAAGGAGCCGAGTGCTCCCAGCTGGGGGGTGGAAAGGTGCAGAAAGCTTTGACAGGGCACAAAGTGTCAGATGATGTGTGGACTCTCTGCAAATGCTGTGCTGCTTGATCCTGGGGATGCCAGTGGAAGAACATAGCATTTCAGGAATGCTGGGGATGTAGGACAGGAAACTGCAGGCAGCCAAGTTCCCAAGAGAGCTTCTCTGTGTGTGTCAGCAAGTGAAAATGCCATTTTCTTTAAAGTTCAATAAAAAAGGGTAAGTACCAGTAGATGTAACTCTGTCCTCATTCACCCAAATGTTGCCAGCACAGAGAAATCAGAACAAGCCCAATCTGAGCACACTTGCTCATCACATCACTGCCTCACGTCCTGTCTCTCAGGTAAGGAAATCTCCTGTCTCTATTTCCAAACTGAGCTTCTGTACCCCAGGGGCTTATAAAGTGTGTTGAAAACCACTTTGCATCTGAATGATGCCTGATCATTATCTGTGGAAATACTCAGAACAACTGAGTATCTACAAACAATCTCTGCAACATCCATTACCATCTAGCAGATAAGTTACAGATCTACCAGGCCATCTGTGACTGAGGCTTTGGTCATCCCTGAGCCACAAACCCCCTTTTTGCTCAGACAAATCACTGCACCATGGCTATCCACACAAGAAACAGATCTGTATCCTCTCCTTCACTGCCAAGGAGATGCAGTAGTGGGATGTGATCAGGCGGAAGAATACTTTAAGGTTAACAGATAAACTGCTCTGTGTTCTTTCAGTGCCACAACTTCCTGGTCCTGAACTGACACATTTTATCTTTGTAATTGTCTGGACAAGGAAATGGCTCATGCAGCCTTGCAGGTCCTTGGCCATCCTCTTCCTGCTCCCATCTTGCAGCTCCTGCTCCCCTGCCCCATTACTACATGGCTCCCTGCCAGCAATACTTGAGCATCTCTGGCATGCAGTAACCGAACACGGTTCCTTAGAATAGACATGCTCTCTCCATGGATCCCACTTCAGTAACCCTACCCCAAGGGAACAGGGGCTGGAGGCAGGAAACCAGGGAGGGGGCAGCAAAACAGGAGACACTCAAGACTGCAGGGATTAACTCTATCCAGCAGGCACAACTGCGGCTGCATCCTTACCCACAGCCCATCCCCAAATCTTCATGACAGGTGGAGAAGAAGGGGGTGCGCACCACCCTCTCAAGAATCCTCACACACATGCCTAAGGGCTGGATATAGCCAGGTACGGCCAGAGGCATCCTAGAAGAGGGGCGAAGATGGCGAGCCAAATAAAGACATGGAATTCAGCATCCAAGTGGAGATAAAAATACATGGGCTTCACCCCTGCCCTGAGCAGAAGGACAGGCTGAGAGAGCTCACCACCAAACCCAGTGCATTTCATTCTGCCCTTCCTGAAAGGTTTCTAAAGAGACAGTAAATATGGACTCAACTGCAACATGCAAGTCAGGCCAAGCATGCCAGGAGCCCTTCAGCAGCACTGGCAGGCACTGCTCGCATGTGTTGCCTGCTGTATGATCATGGGGTAGGTGACATGCTGCAGGGGCTCCTATGAGGCCAGCAGTCAGTGTTACTCCTGGGACATGGCTCCCAAAGGGTAAGAGGGGTACCACATCACAGGTAAAATGAAGCTGAGTGTACATCCATGTGCGCTCAGAGGCTGGGTAGCTGCACAGCACCCCATGAGCCACTGCTGAAGAGCTGAGAGTGAGGAGTTGAGGACAGCAAAGGTATAGGGGATGAGCATCATGAAGCCTGTGAGATGGTCAGGCTCCTCAGACAAGCAAGGCTGGAAAAGGAGCTACTGTCCTCAAGCATCCTGCCCCAGACACTGGGCAAAGTCCCATGACCAAGAGACTGGTCTACACGTAAGCCCAAGGAAGAGCAGGGAGAGAAGCTGCAGAAGAAAATGCAAGAGCAAAGGTAAGAGCCCCTGTTTGTGCTCAGGCTTGGAGAAGGAGGAACTGGGAGATGGGGGGTGACATACATGGAAAGAATGAGTCTCAGAGAAAACTAAAAAGAAGCAACAACCACTAGACAGCAAACACAGATTCCATTTTTCTGCACCACTGAACTGAGTCACTTAGTCTTTTATGAGACCAATGATGTACTAGAAATAAGAACAAGCCACCCTCTGCCTGAGCAGATGAGGCATTTCTAGTGCAGAGCACATAAGAACAGGTCAAAGAGCTACCCTACATGCATGTCTCACAGCACAGCACCGTGATGAGAAAGGCACATGGCATTGGCAGGATGGCAGCAGAGCGCGCAAGGTGGCAGGACTACAGAGACCCATCAGGCTTGACACACTGGGGAGGGCTGGTGAAGGGGGCTGAAATCCTCTACCCTTAGATACAGTAGCTTTAGAAGAGTTCAGTCTCAGATTTGGGCTTTGGTGCTTCACTATTCACTAGGAACTCCAAGTATGATGCTGCATCCCATCATGGTTCAGACCATAATCCTGTGTTTCAACTGCTCTGTGGGAAACAGAGCTTACCTGTGGATGCAGTCCTTTTGATCCCGCTTCTCTGCATTACCATGGGACAGAGCACTGATGTAGAAAGAAAGAGACAGCAGCTATAAAGTACAAAGCTTTAAGGAGGTAACTCTAGATATAATTAGTGTGTGATGTACCAGACTCAGAGCAGCAATGGATCTGCTCTACTACCCAGCAGCCGGTGCGGGTCTAACATAACAGAAGGCATTTCACATGTGTAACAGAGCGATCAAGAAATACAGGGTAATGGGAGAAGGACAAAGCCTGCCAGTAACCTGGAACAGCACAATCAAAATGTCACTTGTGCAGTGCATCTGAGACACGCATCACTCGGTAGAAGAATGTATATATGTAGGTAGAGCTATTCAGAAACAAAACCCAAGTGGCAATTGCTAATGTGGCAATAAATGCAATCGATACAGATTGCTGGAGCAAGCAAGTTCTCTAGAGAAACCGATACCAACCGGTATTGTGATCAGTAATGCAGGATTCTTTAAATACCCCAAGAACAAGAAATTTTAGTGCCTCGACTGAGCACCTTTGCTTGAGCACTGCCTTACTTCGGAGAAACACAGCCCTTTTCATAGATAGGTTTACTGGGAGCAGGATTATGTCTGTATTTCACCAGCCGCTTTCCTCAGATGGCCTCAAAGCTTCGATCTTAGGGCTTAAAGGTGCCAAACTGGATCGTGCTCTGCAGCAGCTGGGAACCAGGCACCAAATGCTGACAGGGGCAGCAGCCATGTCACCTATATGCAAGTTCTCAGCAAACTGAATGCAATGTGAATCACACACTCAGGGATGCTGCACCTATATTAACTGCTTTTACATAAAACCCACTCTAACTCAGCTCCTTCCCCTTTGTAACTATTAAGGTCTTTGCAAGAAGTCTCTGAAGCAGAGGAGCAGTTAAGAAGCTGTAGCAGCTGTGCATGAGACAACAGGGTGCTTCACGCTCCAGCAATACACTGGAGGCAGTTCAGAGTTGCAGTATCACACATTTCCTGGATATTATTGCTTAGTGATCAAGGAGTTAACTACACCAGCAGTTACATTTTGGGGTTTAAGTCAGCCCTGCCTGGACTAACTGGTCTGCTCACCCCTTAGAGAACAACTATTGCAAATGCATTTTGCAACTCATTGCAGAAAGCCTTGGGAGCCCACCACCACATCCTCAAACATCCAGCTCTGCCTCTGATATATGCTTGAAAGGAAGGGGGGAAAAGCCTAACAGAAGCTGAGATTTGCTAGTATTGCTTAAACTCTGAGAGGCTGGCGGCAGCTAGGATCGTAAGGATGGCAGCTAAGAGAGAGAGGAGATCAGGTAATGGCCTAATGGGAGCAGAAGGAAAATGACAGCTGATCTTAGAGGAGATAGAGGGAAGCAAAACAGAGCACAAAGCAGAATATAGTAACAGATCTTGTCTGGGAGTATCATCTGCACTGGCAATGGTAAACCCTCAGAGGAGACAAGAAATACATGTCCTGAAAGGTGTGCTGACATGCTCTTATTAGGTAAAGAAGTCTCTCCAAATAAAACCATTTCCACTCTCAGCCCACTCTGACCACAGAATAAACACCCAGCTTCAGCAACAAAGTGGTGCAGCAACCAGCTGGGAGGACTCATGATGAGAAATAGATGACATGCACAAATCAACACGTACACATACACACACACAGTATGGAGGAAGTTCCTTAGCAATGTACTGCTTCAAAACCTTCTCCAAGCAGATGAAGAAAGCTTTGCCCCCTCTGTCTGGTCTGTAACAGGATGCCCAATGCTCTCACATAAAGGAAGACAAGCCCCTGTTTCTACCCAGTTCTGACTGTGAACTATCCCCAGAGGACAGTCATACCCCTTTTTGGGGAGGGAAATATTGATAACCTTTGTACAAAGCAAAATAGCCCAAGGGTATGACTCCAAGATGCTGAAGTGAAAAAAAGTGATCCTATAAAGGGACAGCAGCATAAGGTAAAGAGCTTTTACCATCACTGACATGGAAGGCTGGATGTTGGACTACCCAGTTTACCATTTCAGTGGCTCAGGCTCAGTAGCTGAGCTGCTTAGGAGAGCCCAGTGTCCCTCACCTCCCCTCAAACCAGTACCTTCACTGCAGGGTTATCCTCAGCTCTTCCATGGCTGTTGCCCCAGCTCCCACACACACACCGTTTGGACCTGGCATGTGAGCCCAGTTCTTGCTAAAGGCCCAAGTTAAAACCCGAGTGCTGGTCCACACCTGTAGATAACCCCTACCTCCTCAGCAGTGTGGGCAAGGGGTTCTCCTGGTCCTGCTCGTAACTCTACAAGGATGACACCTCTGTGTCTTGCTTACATACTCCCAACATATCCATTATCACCTACAAGCCTATGATCTTATAGAATCATAGAATCTTCCCTCAGATCAGTCTTTAAAGACCACATTTTGCACTGCTGCTCCCTTATCAATACTTCACTTCCAGAGCAGCAGGCAATGGAAGATGATGGGAAATCACCACCCATATCCATCACCACCACCATATCGTGTGCTGGGGCCAGGGTCCTGCTGGACTCCCAGCCTAGGGCCAGGAAGTCCTTTAGTTTGGATATTTGCACTTAAATCTGACACTATACAACGACTTTGCCCCAAACAGGTTTCCAACAGGATTTCAGACCAGGAAAAATTCAAAGCTCTCAAGCTACGTATCACAAAGATAAAAGATCATATCCTTCATCCTCAGCATTTACAAATCATGTAGCAGACTCAGCAGCAACTTCCAGCTGGGAGACTGACTGATGACCTATAACAAGGACAAAGGCACCTGAGAAATCATCCAGAGCATGAACCACAACATGCAACCATCTCTCAACTGCTGTTGATTCAGGAAAACCATCATTTGGGGCAAGCAAGCTTCACTTAAGCAAAATCCGCTATACTATGGGAAATCTCTATACCCAGTAGGTAGCGATTTACACGAGTTTTCAGCTTCACTAGGTGATGGAGTTGGACTACATGATTTCCAGAGGTCCCTTCCAACCCTAACAATGAGAAATCCTGGTCTGCCATTCAGATCAACTGCCCACATAGCTCTCCAAGACAATTTATGTTGCACTTTGGGTGTGGACAGGATCTGGGAACGTAACCTTTTGAGCCATTCCTACCTCTCCCAGTTCAATACTCACTTTCCTGCTAGCTGTGCTGCTGCACAGACACTGTTAAAACCAGTTGGCTAGCAGTCCTCAAAGCCCAAGTGTCCAACAGAGTAGCTCTGTACCCTGCAGCACAGAGACAGCAGTGCAGTAAGAAATGCCACGCTGAGGAAGAGGTTATGAGGCCAACCTAACACAGCTGGGAAAAGGCACACATCCCTTTGCAAAGCAGGAGCAGCAAGATTCATGCAGAGATGCTTCTGAGGCTCAGCCGTCACTGCAGCATCCATCCCCACAGCGCACGGATGCTGGGTTTGAGTTGTGCAGGTGCTTTCCTGTGTCGATGGCATTGGAGAGTGCCCATTCTGATTCTGAACTGCCCAACTCTCATCTGATCTGTGAGTTATGTAATCGCCAGAGGGAAAACAGGGTTGGTTTGTTTGCTTTTTGCTTTAATAGAAGTCATGTAATCACTTTAGGTTTAAGCTCCAGCCCAAATCGGACTATTTTTACATTGCAGGCTTGATCCCTCTGGAAAGAGGATGAGTCCTTTTGCCTGGCTTACAAAGAATGAGTTGTGATAACAGTGAGTGCTACAGGACTGCACGGAGAGCAGTGTTTCCCTTCTCATCCTAAGCCCTGTGGTGTACTTGCTTGTTGTTCACCCCTCAGCTCCCAGGCAGAGATCCCTGGGACCTGAATACTCTTTCACATTTGCTCTAATGTTTTTGCACCTATAACATCCCTCTGCCATCTCCCCAGAAGCAATTCCTTCTCTATTTCATCCCAAGTTTTGTGTTCATCACATTGTGCAGCATTTCTGTCTAAAATCCATCAGCCCTTGATTTTATGATACTTCCCTTGACATTAAGCTGTCACTAGGCATGCTACCTACCACCGAAACATTGAGGTGGTAAGTTTCAACCAAAGGAACTGACAAAAAGATTTACACACTAACAAATCATACCTTCCATTACACGGGTGTTACTTTGCACATAGACCAAGCCTTAATCATCTGGAATAAAATAGGCTTCCCCACTACACTTTGCCTGTTCTCCCCATTTGCAGCAGAGTGTGCCTTCTGCTGAAGACAGTCCACATTTTAGAGGTGCTTCAACCTTAGCCTACAGCCATTGTAGAAACAAAATCTATGTATAGACCTTCCTCAAGGTGCAGAGCATTTTACAAACTGATTTATTGCCCCAGGCCCCATCAGAAGCTGGTTTTGCTCCTTGTCAAACGATTCGGATTTCACTCCACACTCCTCAGGCAGAAATGCCCATCATGCTGGCAATGGAATTAGAATGGCATGTGAGCCAGCTAGGGTGAAAATGTCCCCATTAATTTTTCATCTTTCCTCAGGCAACTCTGCCTATAGATCTACACAGGTATTGAGACAGCTCTGTCAACTAAAACCATTACCTCGTCTTCCTCCTGCATCCCTGGTGCACAGCCAGCAGAGCTGCTGGTCCAGCCGTGGAAGGCAGTGATGCCTCAGGAGTGGCTGTGCCCCTGCCATACTGTGAGATCAGGGGCACCCATCAAGGCCCAGGACAGGTCCTCATAGACTGCATACACCATTTCAGTCATTCTCCTTCCACAGCACCCCCAATGCTGGCTGGAGACTGTTTCCCATGAGGAGTTTGATGCCAGGTAGCCCTTTGTGCGAGCTACCATTGTGCACCCATCACTTTGAATCAAAAGTGCTCACACAGCCTAGAGCATCCCTGCACTGCACACACACTCTTCAGTGGGGCCACAGAGGTCAGACCATGCTGGGAACCACGTCTCCGTGAATGGGCATCTCACCAGGAAACACCGAGATCCTCCCATGCTGTGCCCCAAAGCTCTTGCAGACAGCAGCAAGGGTGATCTGACAGGTTCACAGAGCTGCCTTGCTCCAACCTATACTCAGTCCGCTCTTCCCTGACATTGTGTCTCCCTTCAGCTCTCCCCAAAAAGGCACTGAAACAGATGTCAAAAGCAATCATCCCTGTAGACACCTTTACTTAACAGCCTTGATGGAGCCTGGCCTCCCACTGGCTCTACTCCCATATTTACGGAGCCTGAACGGGCAAAATCCTACAGCAAAGCAAGGGGACCTTCATGGGATAAAAACCAAAATGCTGTCCAAGGCGAGTTGTCAGCAGGTTGTTCTCTGTGCCAAGACCAGGCTGGGAAAGCAGCCTCTCCCACAGGACATTCATTCTGTTAGAGACCCAGGCTTTCAGGCCAGATGTAAAGCTAAGGACCAGACCACTTATAGCCATTAGAGATCCTGTGGTCCTTTTGATTCTGTTTTTGATAAGATTAAAGGTGATAAGCCCAGCATCATGGCTAAATTCCAGCTCAGGTGATTACATGCTCCCTATCTTAATCCCCCCTACCCCTCCACAGGTCTGGCTAGATGGCATAATAGCAAGCCAATACCAGCTCAATAACTCACATTAATTTAACAGAGAAGGTAGAGCAAAACCAGCAAGCCAAGCTCAGGGAAGACTCTGTTCAGATGTATTTAAAGCCAAAGAGACTCTGACAAATGCAGATAAGCAAAAAAGTATTTTAACTGTCTAGCGGGCAGAATGATCTCTTTAAAAGCTGATGAGAAACTCAGAGATTTGTATGCATTTGATTGCATGTCTGATCATACGTCCTATTGCTATAGACCCAGCCGTAAAATATTGCTAGGGATGCAGCCTTACAATACATACTCGATGCGAGGCCCATTAACAATGAGAACTATGTAAGTACCAGACTTGACCAGATGGCAGAAGTATTTCTGCATTTTCCCCTCATACATTTAGCGATGGCTCTGCACCATCATCAGAACAGCTTTGTCCTCCAGCTCTAGAGCTATAATTGCATTTTATTGTTGTATTTCATTGCAACTGAGTGCTAAGCACAGCTCTCAAAATGGCTGCTTTTGTTCCACATAGGACCCTTCCCTCTCCATGCTGCCTGTTGGGACAATATGTTTATCTTCTCTAATATTTGTTTACCCTTCTTTATCCCATCTATTTTCCTTGACATACATTTTTAATTAGGTGTACTCCTTTCATTGCCTGCTAACGCATTCATTTAGGAAGCGCGGCGCTCACTATTGCTGCAAATCTCTGTTGTGTGCTTAAAAGGTCAAGTCTATTTCTTGCAATAACCTTTGTCTGGCCACGTTGTCAGTCATATATCACAGATAAGATGGCCCCTAAGGAGACCACTTGTATTCAAAATGTATTAAAGTACTTTGGTGATAAAGATTCGTAAACAGCAACAGAGCGGTAACAGCATCACACCAGTAATGATTTTTCACTTTCAGAGAGAATATACCTTTCGCAAGGGACATTGTTCCTTCTAACTCATGGTGCACTTGAAATCAATGGATACTTTGGTCACCACATTGCTTTTCTCTTTGAATTGGCACCCACTGTCAAGTCCCTGAGCCTCCAAGTCTACTATGGGCAGAAAGCTCATTCGACCTCTGTGCATTTATCTGAGATTCCTCAGGAAACTGGGAAGCACTGGAGCCACCTCATTCAGTGCTCCACCAGACATATTAACTTCCCGTTTGTTTTTCCCAAGCTCATACCCATAATGAGGTTCAGAAGAGAAAGCAACAGTAGAGAAATGAGCGCTCCTCCTCCAGCCCTGTGACTGGGACAGGGGACCACAATGTGGCTGGGGTGCTTCAGAGATAGCTTCAGCACTGCAAAACAAGGCAAGGTACCAAGTTTGTGCAGTCAATTGGAAAGCATTTGGGGATGCAGAATGATAGCAGTTTTTTTCCTCCTCCAGGATGATCACAAGCAGCCCTGTGTATGTGTCTCCGCATACAAGGAAGGCAGCATTTCTGAGCTAAGGAGACCGTGCTCAGGCATGGAGAGGTGATCTGCCTTCACCCACATCAGTGGCACAGCTGGAACCAGTATTTGAGCTGGGAACAGGAATCAAAACCAGACTTATTCATGTTTTGGTGGCATCCTAGCCTTGCCCATGCCTTGCCACCACCTTCTTCACATCAGTCCCAGTGACTGCAGCTATCTTGAGTCAGTTCTGGGGTGCAACTGCAAATGCCAGGACAGGAGAGGCAGTGGGAAGTCATGGGCGGGCAGGCAGAGGGTTGCAGCACAGTCTCAACACAGCTTACACCAACCAGACCCACTCCTTGAGCATCCTTGACTCTCAACCTCATGCATTTGTTACCTCCTCAGGTATGCAGCAGTTGGATGCCTACTGCAAGCCAAGTAACTGGACCACTTCCAAGATAAGCCAGGCTCCCCTCAGCACTGCTGTAATTAATTTACCAGCCTTCCCCTTTCCCCTCCCTGTGCCAGGTCAGCAAATTCACTGTAATGCCAGTTACTAAAACTGTTTCTCGCTCTCTCTGACAGTTTATCAATTTTATTGGCATGAATATGTCTTCCCCAGACAGCCCTCTGAAGTAAATGCATGTAGAACAAACAGCTGAAAGAGTGCAGGACAGACAGAGCAAAAGGCTTTTGTGATACATGGGGCAGGAGGCTGGGAGAGTGATGCTGGGATGAAAGCATGCCTGAGCAGAGGAGAGACATCATCCTTACCCAAAGAAGCTATGGGACTGCTCCTCTGGGATCAAGGGAGGGCAACACTGGTGCTGCTTGTGCTCACAGCCATGCAGTAGTTCACAGGACACAGGGCAAGCCATGCAACAGGAACCAGCTTCCGCAATGCCTCTCAAAGCACTTCTTGCAATAAGACATTGCTGTTTTCTGGGATGCTGTGGGAAGCCTACTGTGAAACATGACAAAATAAGATGCATCCAGGCTGCCTGTAAGTTATCAGGTACAAGAAGCACTCCTGCATGATGGAAAACAAGTGGCTAAAATAGAGATATCAGCTCTCCAGCTGTGTAAGCAGGGGTCCTCACTGTGAAGGCACATGTATACCAGCCTTCTCTGCTTTCAGAATGCTCCTCAGATTTCATTGCCATCTCAAAGCTGATTATATTTACCCCCAGGTATTGTCTGCATTGTATTTTAATAATCTGCCCACCTGTTATTATTTTCTCTCCCAAATCTGTCACTCTTCAGCAGTGCTGTAATTTAACTCCAGCTGAAGGCTGCTTGGGTTTGGATGACAACAGCTTTTCTATTAGTGCCTGCCAGAGACAAAGCTGAAGCTCATCAAATGATAAACAATCATAACTGCCTTTTGCTCTGAGATTTATTTAGATTGTGATGCAGAGGGAGGAGAAAGCTGAAAAGCATTTGATTGTCACAGCCCCAATGTGAGCAAATGTTGGTGTGCAGTCATGACATGACCTACCAGGCAGGGATGTCCATCAGCCTTAGAGGTTTTCTAGTGACAGTTGTGGCACCACCACACATGTGGTGTGCTATTTGCGCCCCCCATCTTTTCCATTTCAGAGAAAGGTGAAAAATCAAGATTAGCTGTTGTTTCTCTGGTTGTATGGTAAAAGGGGAAAGAGCGAAATGGTCACCACATGGTCTGTGGTGTCCAGGCATTAAAAAGAGAGGGCAACGTCCTGCCCCGCTACACAAGAG
>JANHGB010053860.1:23096-52595 GCA_026283785.1 Coracopsis vasa
CACAAGAGTTAATCTGATCCTTGTGAAAATACAGCGCACACAACACTCCATTATTGAACGCAAACATACATGGGAGGAAGGAAAACTCCTTCCTGGATTTTGTGGGTGACAAGCTGAAGCCCCAAAAGCAAAAGTACCTCTAAACCAGGCTGACTCCAGAAAGCCAAGGTCCTGCTACCCTGAAAACGCACATTCAAGCAGCTCTTCTGTGCTTGCTTCCTCTTTCCCTTGGCCAGCATCTCTTTCAGCTGCGCAACATGACATTTTACATACCAAGCAATACCAGTCAAGATCTGTAGCATCTCCTCCCCAAGAGGAAAGCTTGGGGGGGGGAATAAAGTATCATTGCACTAAAGTAATTCTGCTCTGGCCTGGGGGTATATTATGATGATGCTTCACTCTCTGGTACGCTTCCAGACGTTTCCATTTCCTCCCTGTCACTTCCTTTCGGGTACGTTCGCCTGCACTGTTTGCACAGCTGTCAAGTACACTGGGGATGCCACAGACTGACAGCAGCTCACACAACTACACCATCCTGAAGTGCAACCCTTCCACCTGGCCCTGCCACCTCCTTTACAGTGGTGCGACACCAGCCACCCCTATAGCAGCCACCAACCTGCTCCCTACATCTGAAGCTGCCTTCAAGGAGCTGTTTCTAGCCCTGGCAGGGAAAGAAGAGCAGGATCACCTATGGGCACGGGTTTGTTTCCAAGCACAGAGCCAATCCAGGGTTGCACCTTTGCTGGCACACACACACATCCACACCAGTGGCCTGACTGGCATCATCAAAGGCAGCAGTTGATGGCTCCCTGAGTTCACATGGGCTTGGACACAGAAAGGGAGGACTGCTCTTGTTCTGTACTGTCTGTTAGTCAACAAGCTGCTGTCTCACACTTCCCACAGGAACATGTGGGTTTGGGATGACTTCAAAGAAGGGTCTCAACCTTTGTCTGGACAAGAACTGTAGACTTCTGGGGGGTGCCAAGATCCTTTGCTCTTTAGACAACCATCTGCCTTCTCTCATAGAGACACGATGACCAGCAAGCTGCTTTTCTCTAAACCTTGCCAGACAGGGGAGGGAAGACCCAGTAATGAGACCCACCCAAAGTTTATCCAGACCAGCTGACCGAGAGGTTCATTAAGCATTGCTGGAAACAGGACTAGCAGCCCAATTGCATGCCCTGAAGCAAGCACCAGAAATGGTCCATAAGGCAGAGAGACAGAGCCTCCCAGCCCAACAGGCCAGCTGCAAGTCAGCAAACTTTACACTGTCTAGCCAGTATGTGTTGGCTGTGAAATAGCTGATACAGCTCTACTTGAAAGATGCTTCCAGTTCCTCAAGACATCAGATCTCGAAACTTGGATGTCTCTGTCAATGTCATGCTGCAGACACTGATATCCTGCATTCTGTCATAGACTGCAGCTATTCAGACTTGCCTGCCTATGGGAAGGAGGCAGAGGATCAGCCCTGCAGTTGCCATTGGTTGCATTATTCGTTTCTACGGTCAGTATCTGTCTGCAGCAGGATTTTCTTCTCTAGAGGTGTCTGGATATTTTCCAGGATGAAAGCTTCTATTTCAGAGCTGGTGCTGTTCCCTCCCTGGAAAGAAAAGGATGCACGACTCCTGGTGATCTCTGAGGTGACAGCGGCTGTCAGAGCCTAGCAGAGAAGCTGAACATAGCAGTTGAAAGAAACTCGCTATTATTATGTCAGGTAAAATGTCTGTGTGAATGCTCAAACATCCCAGTGCAGCTTGACTGCTCTCCTGTCAGTCTTGTTAGGAGCTCAGTTTATTACGGTTTGTTATTGCTAGGCTGAATTCATTTTGGGGCCTCTTAATTACAAAGCAGTCTGCTTCGGAAATAAAACCTGCAATGGTATCTGCCAGCACTCTCAGAGCAAAGGATTGTACCAGGCAAGCTAAAAAAAAGATGTCAGAGGCAAACCTTCAGCTGTAAAGGTCTCCAGTTTACGGCCAAGCAAGTTACTGCAGGGGCATTCCAGCCAAGTCACTCTGTGTTAGGATGACAAAGACAAGGAGTAGCCGCCCCAGGTAAGAGCCATGATGGAGCACAGGCACCACGTCACAGCATTTGCCATGCTAATACCTGGTGCCATGACCTTTGGGTAGCTGGCATGCAAACAGGGACATGTTTAGAGGGGCATCATGCAGGTCTGGAGAGAAAGGTAGAAAGGAGCAGGAGAACAGATGAGGTACAAGGTAAGGAATTTGTGTGCATTACGGATAGGTTCCCACAGGCAGCTGTAAACTTGGTAAACGCATTATGTTTTGGAGATTAATGAGGTGAGATGCTTGCAATGGGACCCTGTTCTAGGCAATGCCTTCTGCCAGCAAAAACTCTGCAAACTCTATGGAAAACACGCAGGCAGCTGCAGGGGGATGTGTAAGCATATGAAGAGAATCAGCTGTACACAGGGAGCAGTTCCCAGCAGTGTACAGGCAGGCTTCATATTGGGAAGGGTGGCAGGGTGCATTTTTAATGAATAAGAAGGCTGCAGCACAGCCATCACTAGAAGTACTCAAGTAGACACTTCACTTGCCCATGGCAGGGGGTTGGAATTGGATGATCTTAAGGTCCTTTCCAGCCATTCTATGCCTGTCAGGAGAGTGATGCCACCTTTTCTGCCTAGGCACAACTGTGGGACAATAAAGGACCAATGTCTTAGGTGGCCATCACTCTGCTCCAGCGATGGTCCTTCTGAACACCTCAAACAACATAGACTGGGTGTACAAAACCCTCATAAGAAAACTCTGATCCCTCCTGCCTGAGGTAAGGGAGGTCTGCAATTTTCAAGCCTTATTGAAAAGCAGAGTGCAAGCCCAGCATCATGATGGGCACCCCAGTTCAGCACTGCAAACTAAGCAACACCTACAACATCAACACGGGCACACTCTGAGGCTTTTCTATGTTCATGCAACTCCACACCACCCATGCTCCCCCTATTTGATCAAGGACAATTGCTCTCTGCAAAGTCCAGAGTTAAAAGTGATGCCACCAACCTCCACCAAATCCTTCCCAGACTTTATCAAAGATACATAGGACTGACACCCCAGTGCAGTTTGACAGCAGACAGATTTAACAGTGACAGTGTGGGGTAAAGCGTTACTGCAAAGTGTCACATTTGCAACACCTCCCCACTGAAAATCACAAGAAGTCCTGGTGCTGTTTGCTTCTTCATATAAAAAGTGTGGAGTAGGGGACAAAATGTTTGTGTGGTTTCAGGCAGCCCAGCCCTGGCTGGGCTAAGTCATTTACTCCAGCATTTTCCTGTCTGTATAGATGCCCCAAACAGTGATGTTCTTACCATTGTCGCCTGTCAGCCAGACCAAAAACTGTCTATTAGGAGCTTCTCTCAATATTCCACCTACATTTCTCTCCCTCAGCTTTATCACATCACTCCTACTTGTATACCCCTTGTTATCCTTCTGAGCAGCACCTCTCCCTGAAGTTCACACCCTTCAAATTACAGAAAGACAGTTGTGTTCCTTTCTTAATCACCAATTACCCATTATAAACGCATTTAGTTGCTTTAATCTTTCCTCATACCTCAGCTCCCCTCCAGCACCCTCGTCATTATTGTTATTCTTTGTACTTCTGACATGACAACAAGATGTAAGCAGCGAGGTTTGGGTGGGATCTGACCAAAGCTGCATGCTAATTTCATCGTTAGCCAGATTAGGTATCTCTGGCAGGATGCTGGTGTTTGCTCATTCGCACATCTCATTGCTCATAGCGCTGCTGTTCTCCAGCCGGCTGCAGTTCCCTTCTCCCGCTATCATTTGTTGGGTTTATTTAACCAAGGGATTAAAAGCTTTCAGGACAGTAATTACAATGATCGCTTGAGTGCCATCTCTGAAGCCTGATAGCACGCCAGACGTCCTCCAGTGCTGCATGGCATGTCCTCTGGCATGGGAAGTACCCACAGGGATGGATCAGACTGTTCCCACATACAGCCTCTGCAAGCGGTCTCAATCCATGGCAAACTGAGCCCAAGGCTAGAATGTTGTGGCCACAGGCATATGCAGAAACTTGGTGCCATCTGAAACATAGAGCACTGCCTTGCCACGGCCAGTCCTGCTAGTGCACATGTTCAGTAGCTCTATCAGCAAACACAGTCTGAATCTAGGGCAGGAAAGGAAGCTAGGGATGCTCTGAAGTGGCAACTGCAACCTTTAACTGTCAAGGAAAAAGAGGCAGCATAAAAGCCACCCACACATGACTGTAGAGTCACTTGAGCATATTAGAGCCAGAATGAAAAGAGTATCTGGTGATACATAACCACAGTATTGAATGATAGCCCAAGACTGAAGCACGTGTTCCCAGAGCAGAGGCTGGGAAGTGTCCTACAGGTAGACCTACACTGCACTTTGCCCACCGGGCAGAAACACAGGGATGTCACATATCTCCAATTTGTTAGCTTTCTGCATATGTTCCAGGAGCAAATCTCCATAAAATAGAGCTAATGAGTCTTTCCTGGTTTGAAACACAGAGCTGAAAAGCCCTTCACATAAGGAACAGGCAGTATTAATAATACATTGGACTCCTCTGCAACACCGTTCTCATAGCTGGGAACACACATGACCCTGTGCAAGCTTCATCATCTCCCATTTCTGGGCCTTGGGGCTTCAGGGTAATTTCAAACTTTGGAAGTCCTCCCCTCCACTTGCTCCAGTTTCTGTTATTCCTAGAGAGCCGTCCAAATTTCACATCACCTGAGCAGAAGATAAGTAAAACCTGCCTCAGCCATAGAGAGAAATCTAGGTTAATTATGTTGATAACCTAACCCCCGGCTAATCTCTAGTCCATTAAGGTAAGCAGATGGTCAGCTCACTGCAGGGAAGAGGAAGAGAGGACAGAGTAGCAGCTCCATTCACAACATGCAAGACCAGACACATTCCTGAGAGGGTGGGCATTCCCAACCTTCTCCCTCCCTCCATGGACAGGTTCCTTTGCATCCATGTCTGGCAAGGCAATCTGGAAAGGGAAGCACAGATCCAACAGGAGACAAACAAAAGCCCTCATAAGGAGGAGGTTTTTGTGATTCAAGTGATCAGTGCACTAGAACAGACTGAAAGCAGGGAGGGATAAGAAATGGGAGGCACATGCAGATGGGTCTTGCAGGCTGGCATACCTGAAATGGAATGGTTAGACAATATATCCATGTGAAATAAAGCTCAGACACAGTGTGTCATTGCATGAGCAGAGAAGCATTGCAAAGTAGTCTCCTGACCGAAGCAATGCTGAAAGTCCCCCCAGGAGCACTACTGTGGCCTATGTCCCTCCCAGGGTGACAGGGAGGAAGGTCCCCCTGGTCAGTGCACAGGGCTAGGAACGGGTATCCCAGCTCCTATCTCCAATTCTTTCAATTACAAATATATCAAACAGGAGCAAGGCATTTTGACATTTTCTCCATCTGTGAAGAATTCCTCTGCTCCTTGCAGGAGGATTTTGTAAAGCTTAAATGCCTGTAAAGTGCTTTTTGGCCCTCAGATGAAAAGGAACAGTGACATGGCACATCTCTGTTAGCAGTCACACCATTTCTTCAGTGAGAGAAAAGGATGCCAGAAACTGCTCTGCCTGCCTAATTGCTCCCTGGCTTCCACTGAAATCACACAGAAGTCTTCATTTGCTCTCCTCTGTAGAAACAGCAAGTCCCAGGAGGAGAATAGATGTTGTACATCCAGGTTTATGTGCAAACAGCTGGAGGTACAGAAGGGAATCGCCAAACTACCCATTTTGGAGATCACTTATCGGGGCAAAACTGCTTCATCCCAACTTCATCCTCGAAGCACTGTTGCAAGTGACTTCCCAAATGCTGGCCCTCTACTGACTACCTGGTGGGACACCAAAGGTGTCCACAGCTTGGGAATAGCCAAGCTTATAGGGAAACAGAAATTGGGAGCTTCAGACTATTATTTTTAAAGGTACAATTTAAGGCTAATGCTCATACTGCAATGTTGCATTGTGATATGTGAGATCCCTGCGCGAACTCATCACAGGATCAAACCACAACATAACTGCTGAGTGGACAGACTAGCATGCAACATGTACATTAATTATATCTGAAAGAGATGGGACCAGCTGGTGCATGTTAGAGCCATTTGGTTTATGTAGGGGACAGCCTAAGCAGCCTTCCCTTAAACATGCACCTGGAGGTGAGCTGCACTTTGGGAAAAGCAGGGGTTGGAATAAGATGGCATCAGTAGAGCCATTTACCCAGTGTATTGCAGGCAGAAGCAAACCCTGACCATCCTGTGAGCAGATACAGCTGCATAGCTGTAGTTAGCATGCTGAGAAGCAAGATGCATTAGCTTATACTGAGCGCTGCACAGAAGCAGTTTCATGGCCTTCAGACCAGCACTGGCTTGCAGCTCGAATGGAAGGTCAAGGGAACTTACTGCAATGTCATGCAGGCATTGCCCACATCACCTCCCTGTGAGCCTGCAAGTCCTCTGCTCCTCATCTTTCCTTTTCTGACCCCTCTAAGCCCTCTTTCTGTAGTGCAGGTTCTTTGGGAGGCAGGGACTGATGACACTGAGCACTAATGTGCACACACACAGAGGGATGGTTCACAAAAGAAACCACTGTTTCCCTGAGGAAACTACACATGGCTACTCCAAGCAGTCATCCTTTTCCTGCTGCATCTTACAGGAGCAGCAACACAAGCACAGCTTCTGACAGGAAAATGACTGTTAGCAAAGAAAGATCCCTTCTCACTGCTGAGATCTGCTGCCTCTCTATGTGCACCCGCATGCCCAGCTCTGCTCACCCAGATACATTTCAATGGCTCCTTATTCCTGCAGGTACTGTATAACCAACTGAGCTGTTCCTTTTGTGATTCAAGTTTCAGTATCAATAAAACATTCTATGATAATAGCTATAACCAGCAGATCAAGCCCCTTACACTATATTGCTGTCTCATGCTGGCATGAGGAACCAGGCATCTCCCCACATCCTCCAACCGAAATGGCTCGTCACCTCCTTCCCCACCATCCCATGCCAACTTCATCCTGCTGTGCCCCTTGTCATGACAGCACTTCTGTAGGCAGATAAGCATCAGAACCTTAGTGTCACTGACAAACACTTAAGCCACAGGTCCCTAAATCCTATTCCAGACACAACTGGGAAACCTCAAGGAAGGAAAAGCTTGCAGCACTCACCCTGCTAAAAGCGGCATTACAAGCAATGAGGTGAGAGCAGGAAAGATGACTTCTTGCATCTCAGAGCCCTGCATGAATTGGTGCACAAAGGCACTAATCCTGCTCCGGTGGCTGGGTGACATTGGCAGTACAGTGCATCAACCAACTCTGCACTGAGCCTTGCCATCCTGCTTTGTGTCCCCTGCAGAAAGACTGACATCAGTGCTGGAAAAAGGAAGGAGATGTTTTAAGTAGCAAGGAGACCTCTGACAATGGTAGAACATGTCAACATGGCAAGTACAACCCTGTAGGACCCTGAGGAAGAGCAGAAAGACATCACATTTCAGCGAGGCTTTCCTTGCCCGAGTCACTTGAAGGAGGAACCCTGCTTCGGATTCAGTCCAGCCTTTCTCAGTGATAATTTCTAATCCATCAGATGAAGGATTACAGAAAGTTAGAGGAGACAGATGGTGCTGCAAAGACAGAGAAGTCTTATTGCTTGGCTGCAGCCTGTACTTCCTGAGGTTACAGACAGGATTTCGGAAAGCTTCATCCTCCATATAAGTGGCCCACAGACAGCCTCATACCATTGAGATGCTGGCTCAGTGTAGGGAACAGCAGAGCTTGCTGGCAGGAAGGTTTATAGTTGGGCTGCAAGGAAAAGGGATCCCTCCTCTGCATAGCCTCAAGGCTTTTGATTTGCATCCAGACAGGGAATAAGGATATGTTACATCCATCCGGCACTTTGCAATGGTGCAAGCACAACCCCCATTGCTTCCCTGTACCACAAAACCCCTGTCATTCTTTCCAGTTTTACCTGCTGGAAAATTAGACACCCAAATTATACAGCAAGTCAGCAGCAGGGACTGGGACAAAGGGATAGGAGCTGTTCCCTGCAGCCTGCTCTGCTCTCACCCAGGAGCACCCAAACACACCTCATCCTACCCTACCCTACCCATGTCCTCAGCCCAGCCAGGGCATCACAGTCATACAGTGATGTGCCAGAAAGGCTGCAAGAGAAGGATGCTTCAGCTTTTGGATTTCTGTTTTAATGAGTTTGCAAAAATCTGCAGTGAAAATTCATGCATGAATGGGGTTTTTTTGCATCTGCTTTTTTAATTTGAAGACACATTAGAAATATTAGGTCTCAGCTTCCTCATTTCTGCCAAAGACATCTCCAGTGAACCAATGAAAGTCACATCATAAACAGAACCGAAGGCTGAGCCAAGAAACTGGAAGAACCATTGAAAACTCACCCTCTATGTTAACACATATTTAAGCCAGTTACCTAACAAATCATAGAATAGTTAGGGCTGGAAAGGACCTTAAGATCATCTAAGTTCCAACCCCCCTGCTTGTAAGAATAAACTGTTATCCTGAAAGCCAATGTAATTTTTAGAGAAGGATGAAGAAACTTCACCATACACCTTCCTGATCTTTCCAGAAGCCCTCCAGGAAAACCTGTGAGATGCTTTCCCGATATTTCCCAGGAGAACAAGTAGAGAATAATAACCAAATCATAGATCCAGGGTATTTCAGACACCCGCAGGTAACTGCACAGTCATCAGCAGCACTGCAGTAACCTCCAGCAATGGATCAGTGAAACACGCACAAGTTCTGACAAAAGAAACATTTCTGCTTCTAATAGTGGCACATTTCTTCTTTTTATGGGACACCTTTAAAAGAAGGCAAAGCGAACAAACCTGAGTCACAGCACTTGGTTCTGCTCTTGGCTGCACGAACCTCAGCAAAACCTCTCCCTTTCCCAAGCCCTAGTCTCGCCTGCCACCAAACAAGGGTCTCTGGGACATTTCCAAAGCCTACAGATGAAAATGTATGTTGGCAAGTCCAGGAGGAATAAGCAGCACCCCCTGATTTCACACCGGCACAGCCAGGACACAGGTTGCCCTCCCTGCCCACCCCAGCACATTCAGGACAGGGGTGGCAGAGGCTTCTTGAACAATCCCAAGCAGTTGCAAGCTGACCATGCACCCATGCCCTCGGTTAATAAATAAAACTCAGGAAAGCCCACACCATGCTTTCTTCCCCCCTTTCAGAATAAACCACCTAAAGCTCAGTGGACCAAAATCCCAGTGGTGAATCTGAGCATGGTCCCAGGGCAGGCAGCGCTTTTTACCTCCTTCTGCTTCAGTGGAATGTGCTGTGGGCGCTATTTACAGCAGAAGCATTGTTGGACACCAGTCACTCTTTCTCTGGGAGCTGTGGAGGCTGCAGGAATAATGAGATAATTATCCCCTTTATTCCCAGCAATGGTGGGAATGAGACCGCCTTTGTCCCATGCTCCAGACTGCACCAGCTCAGGCGTTTTGTTCTACCTTTGTGGAGGCTCCCGGGACATTTCAGCTGAGGCAGTGCTTGGTTGCACATGAGGGGGCACAAAGACCACAATAGACCCTGGGTATGCCCATACAGCAGAAATCCTCCCACTGTGTGCCCCTGTTCCCCTCAAAACACAGGCTGTGCCCTACTTGGGTCAGGAAATGCAGACAGCAGATGGGAGGGAATTAAACTCAGATTGAGGAGAGACTCAGGCCCCCTAGAATTGAGACTTATTCCTGGCAATGCACAGTTGAAAAGCACTTAGATTATCAGCAGTCCTTGTTAATTCACCAGAGGGTATTATCCAAGCTTGTTACAAGATTGATGTTCACTGTGGTACAATCATTCATAGTTACCCTCAGCACTTGGCCTGGATAGGGATGCAAAATCTAGTAGCCAGAAGTTGCTTCTCTTCTTCGCTTGATCATTTTGCTGATCCCTTGGCCTGAGCATAATGACCAGATTAGAAGGGTTTTGGGTTGGTTTAGTTTTTTTTCAGCTTATTAGTCTCCTTAAACTAAATTCACACTTCTATGGGCCACTTGTCATCACTGCCAGGATCATTAGAGTCAGTAAGAACCTGTGTGAGCTGCTGTGGCACAAAAGCAGAACCATGGAGAAGCAGATACTCCAGCAGAAGGCTTGCATCAACAGAGCAGATATCTTCCCTTGATGGTGCAACACATGCGATGGCTCCGCACACAGTTAAGAGATTGCTGGAAAGCAAGATAAAGGTACTGCAGACACCAAGCCTGATGGCAAAACCAGAGCAGAAAGTCCTCAATGCAAAGTTACATGCTGCACTGCTCTGTTTGCGGGTGGGCTAGATGGGCCCTTCCACCCTAATCCTTTTCACGACCCTGTATTTCAGGGAAGACACAGGACTGCAGGCTTCATAGACTGCAAAAACCAACCTTTCACCAATATTCTTATTTCAGCAAGCACAATGGGTTGCTGCTCTCCTTTAGCAGCCCAGCAGCCCTCACAGCTACAAGGTTATGTGCAAAGGGTCACCATCTTTTGCCCCTTTCTATTACCATGCCTTCCGGCTTTCTCCAGAGGAGCTCCTGTGACTCAATGGCTGCATGAGGATGTGCACAAGGGAGCCGGTCATTGCACACAACAGTTGCATTTACAGAGGTGGTGCCTGTGACTTGTTGAGGCCATTTCAGCTGGAAAACAAAAAGCCTTTATTCTTCCCAACCTTGTTTTTCAATGGGCACCAGGCACGTGAGAGTGGCACGGCTTTGCACGCAGCTGTAGCACCCACATCCCGCACCACCGGCAGCAGGAAAACCTCTCACTGCAGCAGACACTTAGCTATGGAGGCATACAGCCCATTTACACCCTCAGCTACACAGAAAAGGGGCAAATATCCTTCCCTGCCCTGCCTGCTCATTGGGGAAAGCTGCCAGGCACCAAAGTCCCATGTCGCCCATTCCTGGGACAGCAGAGAAAGGGAGGTAAGAGCTGCGTGGCAGTGAAGTCAAGTATTTTTGGCAAATAGAGAGTGCAAGAAGCAAACCTGGACAAAGCATGAAGAAGAAGAAAAGGCAAGTCTACTGGTACCAAATTATTCCCCTTGGCTTACCCAGGTCTCCACATTCTTCTCCTCCCAGACAACTCTAAGAAGCAAATCAGCTCTTTGTTATATCCAGGTGGTAATTTGTTCATGAAGGAAAGAAGCATAGAGGTTATGGATGCCAGGGCCAACACAGGAGTTGAAACTCAGAGCTTTGTTTCCACTCCACTTTTCCCCTCCTCTCTGCCAGCATCTGATGCCTAAGTAAAGCGAAAGACTCGTTTCTTGCTGTAAGGCAACAGCCTGCACATCCCCTTCCTGACCTCTCTCTTTCAAACCAGGTATAGAGGAGTCAGCCTTCCAGCTTGATCCTGGCAGGAAAATCCAGCCTCTGTGCCAGGAAAGCATTGGCGAGGGCATCTCTTCCCTGCCGAAACCCTCTGCCCCAGCCCACGGCCGCGCTAGCCGTGTGCTGACCTTTTCCTGGCACAAGCTTCTCCACATATTTCACAAGGGGACTGTTGTTTCCTTATGGGTTACACATTTAAGACCATTATATTTGGAGCAGGGATAGAAAGGATCTATTGAACCAGATCTTTTATTCCCCCTCTCACCCACACGTACACACTTGATGCTCCTCCACGGCCAGCTCTCATGTACATATTCACCGCCACGCATGCTTTTTGGCTGCCTCCATCACATGAGGTTTAACTAAACACCCTCAAGACTTGCTTTCAAACTGAGATTATTGGCAGATTATTACGTTTGTAATGATTTTCTTTATACCCTGACTGTGGCAATTCAGGTCCGAAGTGAGGTGAACAAAAAGATTCAAAGGGGAGAGAAGGGGAAGCACAGCAGTGCTCAAATCTGGGCTGCACAGGCTGCACTTAGAGCAGGATGCAGGAAAACAGGGCATCAGTCCCCAAGGAAGTCCAATCCCCACCACAGACTGTGAGTAGTCGTCAGTGAATCTCAACCCAGTCACTAGGAAGGAAGGAGTGGAGGCACCATGGAATTGCTTATGGTGTGCAATGGGCATTTTGATACAGACAGGTCTCACAAAGAATAACTTCAACCCTCTTCCCCTGAGAGCAGAAGACCCAAAACTGTAACACTACAGAGTGCCCAGGAACAGGAGAGCAGATGAAGTGCTCCACTAACACCTTGCAATGCATCTTCACCCTTGGGAAGGATTTATTGTGCAAAAATGCCCAGAAATTTGAGGAGCATGCCCCAAAGTACAGAAGAGGAAAAAAAACCCATCCAGATGACAGCAGATCCTGCTATGCTCGTCAGAAGAAGAAATGTCCTACAGATGACCAGCAGTCTGAAACATGACACTAAAGCATGTACAGGGAAGTCTAAGGTTAGGATCATGGTCCAGGTAAACTGAGAAAGCCTAGAAGGAAATCCCCTCGTGGATACCAGCACTCAGACTGGAACGACCCTTTCAACTGCAGTTAGTGCAGGCTTCCCTGCCTAACTGAGGCTCTGGTTTCCAGGACACCTAATGCAAATGACAGTGAGATGAACTGGGTGGGTTTTTTGGAGTAAATAATACACCCTGGATTTAGGCTGGCTGCTCATCTTCATGCTGGATCCAAATCCAATGCCCCTACCACTGCCAACACTGAAACAACAGACAGGTTCTACCGCTGAATATCTCTGGGAGAGCTCACACCATCCCTGCAAAGACACAGAGGAACAAGGATACTGCGGTGGGGGAGAAAGAGGGAAACCCCAGCCTAACTTTGCAGTGCTGGGTATTAGTGTAGCAGGAAAAGTGCTTCGTTCCCATACAAAGGGGCAGGTGAGAAGGAAGATGCAGCTTGCTTTGGCCAAGCCAACATGCAATGAATGCCAGTAGTCTGAATGCTGCAAAGAGACGGAGATTGGCAGGAGTCTGTCTCTCCTCTGCCCACCCTATGACTCCACAAGTATGACCACACTAGCTCCGCCAGCTTGTAGCATACTTGTCCTACTTCCTGGGTTTCTTGCCAGGCTTAACTCAGCATCTGCAATGGCCCATGATGAAAAGCACTGTCTAAAGCAGTGCTAAGTACTGCATGCACTGGTTTCTGACACTTGCCAACTGTTTCACTGCATCACAAGGCAGACAAAGGCTCACTACACAGAGCATGGAGACTCAGGCTCAGCTCAGTCCAGCACCCATAGCAACCAAAGTCCTGTGCCTGGGTTGATGCTGGGTTTAGGGACACAGCACAAATCCAGTTTATGTTTCTCTATGGACTGTCCTCAGACAGTCTTCTTGCTCCTGCCACTCCTCCAGGGAACATGCCTCTGCCACACAGTTTCATGCTTGAAATAAGGATGGCTTCATTGAGCACCAGCACAAGTCAGAAGCAGCATCGACTCATAGTATGGGCTAAGCAGCATCAACGGGACCTGGGCCAGGGCCAGAAGGAGCATCTCATCTTACCCCTCAAAGGAGAGCAGAAGATCTCTCATTGCCATTAGGGATGCCCAGTGGATTAGCCCACAGTTGTTTGTCTTTGATGAGAGGGAAGGCAGGCACGTGAGGCCAGTTCAGCACACAGGGTACCCTCTGTCAATCACAGTACTGAAAGTTGCTGTAATCAGGGCCAGAAAGTGCCTCATCTGAGCTGAGCTATAACTGGTAACTACAAAACCCAGCAACATTCCTGCTTTCTTATGCCTAATAATCTATCCAAGTTCATATTAGAGACCTCCTTTTCCCCAGTGTGGTTATTAATTTGGTTTCCTTCTTTAATTTGGTTGTATGTTTTGATGAATTCTGGCAAATGCGGTATTCTGGAGACTACAGAAAATCAGCCAACAAGGTACAAAGCTATAAGGATGAAGCAGGCAGTGCAACATCACAGTTCCTCTCCCAGTGAAACTAGGCTAAAAATGGATCCTGCAAGTGCACTGTTTAGTTACTGCATCAAGAAAAACTCAAGAGCCTCCAATCCTGTCTGAAATGCACAATTTGGGCTAAACAGCCCTTTCCATTCTTAGCTTCATTTAGGCAATAGATCTTTCAGGACTGTCAAAAACTTTTAGCACTTAAAGTGAACTGTACAAGAGATTATTAATGTCCCTTTCTTTACCTGCCTTAACTCCTGAACCCTTCCTGCCCATCCCAAGATACACACAACCATTAGGAGGTGGGAATGCAGGAGAGAATTCAAGCACTGCAGTGGCATGCTGAGGTACCACTCCCCACCAAAACCCCTATGTACAAGCCCAGGTTTAGGCTGAGGATAGTGCCTGGGCTGTAATGTCAGCTCCTTCATTGAGCAAGCCAATGCCATCAGGTTCATTCCTAGCCATGGCACTCATCCCATTCCTCCTTCTTGGTTGCACCAGGGCTGTGCTGGATCACCCCTGCAGCCACCACAGAGCTAGGGATCAGCTCCCATGATGGCTACATGAAGCATCCATGCTTAAGCTTCTTCCACTGCAGTTCTTGGGCCTGCTCAGGATGAGCTGGGATTCAGGGTCAAAGTGTCATTATTCCTTGGTAAGCACCCAAGTGCTTTAGGAGGGCCCGTATGCGGAATCTGGTACCATTCCTCCACATTGCCCAGCAGCCACTCCTTGATGCCCGGCCACTTCACAAGCCCCACTGATTTGCCCAGTGAGGTAAAACCCCAAAGGACAGAGGCTGAGCAAGCTGAAAGTCAGAGCTAGACTCTCCCATGCCTGACTCCACTGGGGCAGAGAGCAACCTCACACCATGGCACAAGCAGACTGTTCCACGGGGCATCAGCAGGGACAAAGGGGCAACCTCCTGGCAGGGAGCAGGAGCTTCAGCCCCAAACCTCTCACTGCCCTTCTTCCCTCCCGGGGTTAGAGCACAGACACAGCACCCGGTCACTGTGTAGGCACAGAGCCGGAGGTGGAGGCAAAGAGCAGAAACTATTTCAGGTTCTGTGACCCCATCTCCACCAAATAGGATTAACAAACACAATCCAATTGGCTGAGGTGGGTCACGGTGCTGAAAATAGTCCTGTACTCTTGCCCTCTTAACTGGTAAATAGCTTTTAGCCCCCAAAAGTGCTGAGCTGTGCTATGCAGTGGTGGAAAGAGCTTGCACACAGGAGTGAGACAGCTCAAGGAGGGGGAAGGGGAAAACTGGGCACTGGGTGAAATGCTGCTGCGGCATATTCAGGTCAAAAGGACATCCTGAAAGGAAACAATAATGAATAGAAAAAGGAAAGAAAACACAAGAAATGAGTTTGAAGATGAAACTTTAAGTAGTTTACAATGATGATTTCTATTTATGTGCATCTCACACATAAAGCCCGCCTGGCTAATGTGGGACTAGGAACATAGGAAGCGGTGTAGGACGCAATGTATTAGCACACAGAGTCTGGCCCCTGACACATAATCCCTTTCACAGACAGACTGAGAGTCATCTTAAAGACTGTATGGGAGTTCTGCTTCTGCTACTCTGCTGGAAGCTTCTTCCCAAACTTCCCTAAGAGTTCAGAACTCTGCTTTAATTCCCAGACCAGGTTACCTATCAGATTTGCTATAGCCAGCACCTTCCTTTAGTCTTAAAAAGCCCTTCCCCCATTGCACTGTTTACCTGTTGACACACTCACAGAGCACTCTCATACTCCCCACTTCCATCTTCCTCAGACTAATCAGCCCCAACTCTCCTAATCAACCATTCCAGGACAAGCTTTCCATTGCCTCATCATCCCGACAGGTACCAGCTTCAGCACAAGTGCAAGCCTCTGCTTAGCAAGATAGCCATGAGCAGCTCCCTCCACCCAAAGGGGGAGACTATGTAATGGGAGACTGCTGTTCAGTTGTTGATTCTTCTTCTTCTTTGTTGTTGGCTTGGGGGTGTTTGGTTTAGGTGGTAGGGTGGCCTTTTTCATTTAAAAGGCAAAACTTTCTCCCTTTGTGTTTTGGTCACTCGAATTTTCAGTGTCACCACTTTGTTCTTCTCTGATCCCAGGGGAGTTGCATTCTTTAAGCTCTTTAAAAGCTGCCTGCACTCAGCTTTCAGGATAGCCCCATGTACAGCTCATCAGTTGCCTGTCCACCACCATGGACATTGGAATGATGGGAATGAGGAGCTGATGCTGTAACAGTTCTATTTCCGCTCTCTGGCACAGGCAATACAAACAGCAATGCCATTCCTAGCTGCCAGTACAGGGTGAAAGCAAAGTGTGTACACAGCGATACCAACCTCACCAGGATGGAGGGGCAAGAGGGGCTCAGAAGAGCTGTTGTCTTCCTCCTGCCCTTGCTCTACCTAATGCTTGCAGGACACTGATGGCACTCACTCCCTCCTGCTCCACTTCTATTGCCATGTGATGATGCACCTAGACTTTCACTGCAGTTGGCTGAGGAACACTGCTGTCCAAACTGATGAAACAGCAATTCAGCAGAGGATGCAGGAGGCACTTTAGAGAAGTGGCAGTGACACCAGACGAGCTTTCAGCACATTTATCAAAGTGCCTGCAGATTCCATTTCAAGGCGGGAGCGACACTTATAAATAATGAGCAGAGCTGCTCCACATCTAGAGCATTTTAATATATAAAGGCGTAAAAAAGCAGCCTAAACAGCACAGTTAGTTCTGCTTCTGCAACACTTTTGGTCTTCCAGCAATACATATCAATGATTTTCTCCTTTGCAGTCCCTGAAAGCATGACTCTCCCCGGTGATGCCCCTTTGGCATAGAGATGATCTTTCATATACAGAGGCTACCACACTATTACTGACAAATGCAGAGTTCTATGTGTGTGGACACATGTGCGCATGTGCATATGATTTCATTCACCAGCTGCTTGCTGGATCTTCAGGCACAGAATAAGCCAGCCCAGCCTCTTCCCTGTACACTGACTTTATGCATACCCTCTTCCTTGCTCTCACTACTGGTTTTGAGGATGGCATCTGGGGGAATCTGTTTGCTATTTCACCCCATTTTAAATCCTGACAAAAGGAAAAAGCAGGAAAATATTTCCCAAGACCAAGCTGTGCCAATGTCCCCCCTTCCTGCCCCACAGCATCCCTGCTGTCCTGCCCATGAGCCAATTTAAAGCACAGATGACAAAATGCTTAGCAGTCTTCCAACACAGCTTCAGAGGGCAATGTGGAGCCTACTCTGAGCATCAAAGCAACCTTGCCAACACCACATTTCCTTACACACCATTAAAACACAGCCTGACCGAGTAGGACAGCAGGATCACAACACACATATCACCACAGCACAGGCACATGCACACTGCCCAAATCACATCCCCTCTCTTCAAGGATGCTGTGCCAGAGGACTCACATCTCTGAAGGTCCTGCAGAGCTCTGGCAGTCCATCCTGTGCCCAGGCTCGAATAAGGTGCACTACTATGAGCGTTGTGCTTCATCCAGCCTTTGCAAGTCTCAGGGAGTAAAGTCAGGATGGCTCGGTCCCTGCTGCACACCCTGCAGCGCCTGCCCTTTCACGCCCAGCTTGAGTGATGTCCACCGTATGGCACAGTAAGCATGCCCTCTCTGCTAATGTGATTCACAGCCTAATTAAACCCCTGCAGAAAGAAGACGTTTCCTCTGTGTCTTGCTGCGAGCGATCTGCACACACTTGCAGAGATGCAGCAGTGCTTGCTGCCACAGCATCCTCTTTGCAAAAGAGACAGGAAGGTGCTGTGGGGAGAGAAATGGCTTCTATCGGAATCATTCACTTTGTTGATGAATACTTGGAAGTGCCAGGCCACCAGAGCTTCCCGGTCCCTCCTCCAGCATGGCAGACAGTGTGAGTCATGGGTTTGATGGAGAAATACACCTGATGTGCAAGTAGGAACCCACCTCTCCTGCCCAGGCCATTCAGGCAAACATATGTGAATCTAAAGCAAGGGGCACGCTGTTACTGGGACCATGAAACCCTAACAAGCATAAGCAGTTCATTCTACCCTTGCCACCCATTCACAATAGCAGTCACTGCAGGTCACGCAGGAAAGTGAAAGAGGGCAAACAAACAGTTCCCAGGAGCCTTTATCTTTATGGGTCCAAAAAGGAAGGGAAAAACCCAACCAAACCAAACAAGAAGAAAAACCCTGATCAAATCAGATACAAATGTCACAGAAATTAAGACTAAATAAAAAAGGGATACAAATACATAACCTGAGACCAAATGTCTCAGTATTATTGTGCAGCTGAAGAGTCTGCTCCTCATGGGAAGGGTTCCCTTTCATATTGAATGTGTCCTGCTGAATTACACATTGATGCTAGTGAAGGGATGCTCCCTTCCCAGCAGGGGAACAGCAGATTCAAAGAACTAAGAATTCAATACGCAGCTGTCAGAGAAAAAACTGAGCTGTTTCCAGGGCTATATTTATAGCTAGATCTAGGGGGGTTCTATACAGTATTTAAAGCTACTGATGGGTTTGGGTTTTTTGGAGGGTGACTTCTACTTCTCCTTTTACTTAATTTTGAGTCATGCATGATAACCATGTGCAGATTGGTTCATAAAACTGAAATGCAACAGTCTGAACAATCATCACAGTCTCCTACCTGAACACTCCTTATCTGGAAATGAAATGCTGAAGGTTCTCATAGTAACATTATCTCAGTGCTTTACATACCCAGCATCCAGCAAAATGGTCTTTGAAAAAAACCACAAGGAAATATTCATACTGAAAATGCAATCTTCTCCAAATGCAATAAAGACGAGATAACATTTCCCAAACATCACAATTTAGAAACCTATCCATCTGAGACATCAATATTACAGTAACACAAGCACCTATTTTTCTCTCCCTGAATTCCCTGACATCCACTGTTAAGATATAAAGAATCAGCTCAGTTATGTGTTACCAGTTATGTATAAGTGGAGCTGCTCAGCTTGAACAGGCCACACCAGCATAAACTCTGTCAGAGGGAGTGCAGCATTTAAAAGCTGTCTGGCGAGAAGGTCCCCTCCTGCAGAGCTTATACACCCATAGAAGTACAAAGATGGAAACCATCTGTTTGCTGTGTTAAAACTTGCCTAAAGTTTCCATACTGAAAATTGTCACAGGAGCTCGAGAATTCCAGTGGGATTCAACTTCCCCAGGGTCCCTTGCACTTCATTAGTTGGTAATGTTAACACAAGGCCTGATCTTGCTGGGCTTTGAGCATCCACAGCACATCCACATGGGCTGTCAGCTATCACAGCTCCACTGAAGTGCTGAGCATAACAGTGTACCAGGCCGTATAGGCTCAAACATCACCCAGTGCTCAGCCTCCTTGAAACATACTGCTACTAATGCTGATGTTATTCAATTTGGTTTCTATTCCTTTTTTCTTCCTCACAGCAAAGACCAAGAAGGGTCTTCCTAATAAAGAAAATGTGACTATGAGTTCCTACATACTTTTGTTACTTTCATATCACAAATAGCCCTGCCCCAAAGATCAAAATAAAGGCACCATTCATCACAATCCACAGCACTTTCTTCTCAGAGCATAGTGATATCATGCCTTCATAAAGACACACATGAAACACTGCCAAATCGACAACCAGAAATCCCCTCCCTCCTCTAGGCTGAGCCCAAACTGAGAGACTTCCTTCCCAAAAAGAAACCCAGTCTTATTAGTCACTAGAAGATGAAGCTGAGGGTACAATGAGATTTCCAGCACTGATACAGGCAGCAGAGGACTGCTTGGAAGAGGAGGGAGTCATCCTGCAGTGATGCCACCAAACTGGGAAGGTGGTGCCACCAAACTGGGAATGTGGTACCACCAAACTGGTATATCTCCTAGGTACTGCCACCAATTTGCTTAAAGTCTCTGCTAACTGTTTATGTCCAGGTGCTAGGAATATTTCAGTGCCTAATTCCTGATGAAGTCAGTGGATGCTAGGACAACAGCTAGGAGCCTCCACACCTCTTAGGTCTGTCTCTTACTCTTCATTCTGCCCCCTTACCCATGGGCACAGGCCAACAGCCACAGCAGCCTTTCCTTCACATAGAGCTGTCTCCATAGCAAGAGAATCGGGATAACCAAAGAGCATCACCCTGGTCACCTATCCCCAGAGCCTGGGGAACAGGAAATGCTGGATTTCCAGTGCTTCCATTGACAGTAGAGAAGCAGTCACCAATCTGGTCCAAGTCTCCATCACCAACCTGAGCTTCACTCTGCTTGCAGGATTCACCACCACCTTCACACCACCAGTGCTGGGGTGGAAGTGGAGGGGATGAAAGCAAGATCTCTGGGTCCCTGTACACCCCTACTCCACCATTTGCATGCTGCAGAGGGGTGTAGCTCACTGGAATTAATGTCTCCATTAGGAAGAGGAAAACAGAACTGCAAGAGCTCAGCACATGAGAGGGCGCCAGCAAAGGCAAATGAAAAGTACTTGGTGGAAAAAACCAAGAAAGGTAATAAAAGGTGCAGCTAAATTAAAACTTTAAGTGATCAGAAACAAGCATTTCCTTTCTGTATCAGTAATTTGCCCGTACTGACAGAAGAGAAAGGTTTCTCATTCTCGTCTACTGTGAACTAGCGATTTAACACATTGGAACTGGGTTTAGTGGGCTTTGTTTGCTGCCAGCCTTGGCAGAGGTCTGCCTGGCCTCATCACTGTCCCCACGCTCCAGCTGGCTCTTCCTACAGCAGCAGAGAGGGAAGCCTGCTCTGCTGCTGCCCCTTCTGTGCCTGCTCTGCAGAATGCAAATGCCATCGGTGTGACACTATTTGGGGAGAAACACAAACAAACCTGGAGTCCCTTACATCTACACACAGCAAAAAAACAATCAAGAAGTGGCTCCGGAAAGCAGCCCCCACAGCCCTCACCCTGGCACATCAAAAAGCTGGGAGCTCCGTTGTGGCTTTCCAGTTGGGATTCCTTGTGCCAACAGCAGAAGTAGCCAAGTTATCCCAGACTCGAAAGGAGCTTTCCCATGGCAGAGACCAATCCATCGTGACACCTGCAGCAGCAGCATCTGGAGGGCAAACTCAAAGCACACTAGCAGAGGGTGCTGTCAGCCCTCATCTGCATCTGGCTGTGGTAATTAATGAGACTCTGATGCTTCAAACCCAACAAGAAGGGTCCTGCCTAGCGACCTTTAGTCCTGCCTAGGACTCCTCATTAGAGATTGAACTCTTCATTAGGAACTGTAGTGATAGAACAAGGCGTAACAGGTTCAAACTTAAACAAGTTCAGGTTAGATATAAAGAAGAAGTTCTTTACTGTGAGGGTGGTGAGGCACTGGAATGGATTGCCCAGGGAAGTTGTGAATGCTCCATCCCTGGCGGTGTTCAAGGCCAGGTTGAACAGAGCCTTGGGTGACACAATTTAGTGTGACGTGTTCCTGCCCATGGCAGGGATGTTGGAACTAGATGATCTTAAGGTCCTTTCCAACTCTAACTATTCTATGATTCTATGACAACAATTTGGTGCGTATTTTAACATTGCATTGACTAATAACAATAAAAAAGTCTCAATTTGCTCAAAAAACCACATCTTACCAAAAGTATAGGTCAGAAAATGGTAAATCTTGTATTTCCCCATATATTTAGACAGCCAAACAGTCTCATTTTCAACTTCCGTTCTCTCTAGCGCACCATTAACTTATGCAAAACAAAACTGATCTTTAGATACATCTCTCTTCTCCTCATGCTTAGCTTTTCCTTGGGAAAAATCCCCATAGTGTTTTCAACGCCTGCACCTTGACCATCATCACACGCCTTTGGCAAACGAGGTGGTGACAGCTGAGGGTGCAGTTTTAACTTCCCTTGTGCCATCTTCTGTTATCAAACAACGTTGCCATGTCTCAGTGGGACTTGCAACCCGGCTATTTGGAGCTCAAAGGTTAATGTGGGAAACCAGAATCTGACAACTGTGTTACAGACCATCCCAGGGCCCGGACCTCCATCCCTGTTGTGGCTGCCTCCTCGTGAGACTGCTGTAGGCAAGTTACAGGGTCTCTCTTTTGATTCAAAGCTATTCTGAAGCTATACTGAGGAAAAAGGTGGTAAAGTTCTTGTCGAATATACTCACTTGGATACCTTTTACAACCGAGATTCAGAAGTCTGCTTTTTGCATTAATAAGCATTTAAAATCAAATGCATCATTTTTGAGCGCATGAATTCCTACGGGGAAAAAAAAAATACAAAATCATGCAAATCACTTGGAGACTCATTTTTACCATTAATTTCTGTCCTACCACGTGGAGATCATATTTCAGGGTGCTACACCTCCCACTTGTAAGAATAATAAAGAGCAGTAGAAAGGCAAGATGACCAATATGGCCCATGACAGAGCCTTCAGCCAAGTTTCTCAGACCACATTACAATGAAAGTTCACTTGAAAGAGGAAGAAATTTGAGTTTGTACCACAGACATGCATTTTGTTTGCTCAGCTGAAGATTATCCATTTTCTCTCTGTCCTGCAGTTTCCTTTCGACAAGCCTTGCTGTCTACATTCTCAGAAGGTACAAAATGACATTGCCTATGGGGCACATTCAGATCTGTGTGTAACAACAATCCAACCCTGCCATTTCAATTCATTTTGGAAACTCAGCTTCCTATCAGTCTTTCAAGCAATAAGGAACAGCAAACCTAGAAAAAGACAGTAGAGGCAAAACACCTACATGGTTAAGTCATAGATCCTCAGATTGTTACCATAGTCTCGTATGACTCCAATTAACTTACATTCAAAGAGAAAGAAAAGCAGTTGCTAGTTTGAGCAGTTCTCTGTAGCTCTTGGATTAGTTAATACCACCTTAATAAATCACGGGTTAAGAGGCAGTGAATATCCCTTGAATAAGGTGACAGTAGCTTGCAAGAACTCAGAAAAAAGGAGAGAAAGGTACATAAGAATTTGGTATTGTAATAAAGATCACTTAAGGGTTCACTGCAGTTTCACTAGGTGCAGCACTGCACTGGAAAATAGTGGACTGTTTCTTAGTCCTGCTGCAGATACCCTGTGTTATCCCAGGTCAGTCAGATAACCCCTTCACACTTCACATCCACACCACAAATTGCTATTTTGAGGCCTTTCTGAGAGTACAAATAAACCACATTTTACGCATTGCTCGACCTCCTCCCCTCATCTTACAACAGCCTGCATTAAAAGCCAACTTTGTTACATGATGACTAAAAACACTTCTGAAGGCTCTGAACAGCCCAGAAAATCCTTTAACATGCAAACTTTCTTGATTGATTGAAGCCAACAAGCCTTTAATGCTGACTTTAAATAGGCAGAGTCTTTCTCTGTTATCTGTAAGAGGAATAGCCAAGTTCTCTGAGTGTGGATGAAAACAAAAAGCAGTTGCAAGTTTTGGTTCAGATTCACAGAGCAGCGCAAACCTGATCAACAAAGAAACACACGCAGCAACTACTTAAAAATCTTAGATTTATAGATATGGATAAGCAAAGTACACTTACTTCCTGATGAAAGGAAAGCTTCAATTTCCCTGGCTGCAGAGCTGAGAGTTAGCAAACAGGCACATGACTCCTCCTACTATCTGTTAGGGAGAGGCCAGCACACGAGGAGTGTTAACACCCAAGTGCCGGGGGAACTGTGACTGGTACCTTCAGCTGTGTGAAGAAAATTAAGTTTAATTAGAAGCAAGTGGGCCTGGATACGCTGAAGAGATGAGAAGGTAGACCTTTGTCTTTTATTTTATTCCAAGTTAGAGCACCTTCTGTTAACAGATGCTCCTCCTATTTCATCTAGTGGGGTGACTCAGTTGTGACTCCAGCTACCCACAACAATATTGTTCATGTGCTTTCCAGTAGTGTGCATAATCCAAAGCTAAATTTAGCAAACATTTATTAATCTAATTTAACTTCATACATAATCCTATTGACATCAGTATGTGAGTAAAGTTGAGCAACCATGAGAGTCCAAGATCAAAGTTAGAGTTGCCTGGACTGCCCAGCCCAAGCCAAAGCAGTGACGACCAAGGCCATTCCTTCATTAAAGGAGGATCTGGATAGAAGAAAGAGAAAAGTTCATAAATGTGATGTTCTGCTTAGAACATATTGCTTTCTAGCTGAAATATTAATTGTCCAATATCTTCCCTTTTGCGTATGTAAGTGAAGTTACGTACAGAATTCAGAATAACATTCTTGTTGTAGAAACAGACTAGAAACAGATAGATCAATGTCACTCACTAAGCCTTCCAAGTAAAATCACATGGAGATTTTAGTTTGTGTGCATTTCCTTAAGCCATTCAAAGGGAAAAATATTGGGGTAAAGGGAAACTTAAAAATATGAGGCCAGCAGTATGATTCCCAGAAATTATCAACTCAAATGAACTGGCCATGTCACAGACTAACCCTCAAGAGGTCCTTAATCACACTGCTGAAGGAGACGAAATGGAAAACACAGTAGGGCTGGAAGACACCTAAAGAAAAATGAGAAAGGAGCTATATTCTGGAAGACTGTGGGTCAAGAAGCAGATGAAGACATACTGTGCTTCACAAAGACAGATGCTTTTCTTGAATCACTTACAGCTTTAGGCAAACATCTACAGAAGTCAAGACACTTGAATCCACCCAGACTTAGAGCTTGACCATGTCTAGTTTGCTTGCCCAGCAGTAGAGAGGTAGAACTGTTCAGAAAGGATATTCAACAGCAAGTTTTGAGCAAGAAAAATCCTTCACAAATTTTTGAGAAATAATTTTACCGCAGAAGTCAAAACATTTTGTCCTGAAAGGTCAGGATATTTCATTCTGAAAATGCTGTTTTGAATGGATTTAAATTACAAAGTGGAGACTTTTTAAAAGATATAAAATAATACTGAAAATGAAATATCTAATAGCAGGTTAAATAGACATTCCATTAGTGAGAACTGAGGCTAAAGGATGAGATTGGGATTTCCAGAATCTAAGTGTAGCAGTCCAGTACTGCCCTGGAACCAAACAGCAACCTGGGCTTCAGGACTTGGAGACATCGTCTTGAGGAGACATCCCAGTCACTTTTCCAAGGTGTCCTCATCTTTCGTCCAGCTACCACGAGACTGTCCTGGGGAACACTGACAACCTTGCACAGAGCTAGGCAGTCCCTCCGCTGTGCTCTGGAGGCCATGTAGGTTGGAGCACTAGCAGCATGGTGGCTGCTTTCAGGATGCTGGCAGAGGCTCCAATCCCACAGGGAAGTGGCAGAACTGGCCATGCCAATGTCATGTGCTGCTGCTGCAACAGAAAACAGGCCAGAGCCGTTTAATTTGAAAAGACAGACAAATACTTTTCATGCCAACTTTAGCATAGGTCTTGCTGCTGATGTCGATACTGAGCGTTGCAAGAATAAAGACAGCCACAGCTCCCGGGGGCTTTGTCTCTGCATTGCTGGCAGAGGAGGAGCACACCCCTGTGTGTTTTCTGGCATGTCACAGTGCCAGGGAAGTTCACTCTTTAAACTGATGTCTCCCTGCTGAACATCAGGAGAACTTAACCACACTGTAGGTAGTTGGGTGCCATCCATGTACAGAACCCAGTTCTGTTAAGATCAGATCAGGCTATGGCTGGGGGGACAGTAGGCTGACGGAGGACAGAATTACTGTCTGAAGCCAGGAATCCTGTGTTATAAGTGTAGGAAAAGGTGGAGCAAGAACCATCAGGAAGCAAGACCTGGGCAGCCCTCCACAGTGAGGGCTCAAAGCACCACCCAATAGCCCCAAGCAGCTGGTGAGGTTCTAGTCAGTTAGTGACAGGCAGTCAGACGGGCTCACAGGCCAGCCTTTCTGTTTAGGCAGAGTGGCTGTGGTCAGGCAGCTAGTTCTATCTGCTTGCCTTGCCGTGACCAAACGGGGCCCGACTCTTAGTCACAGATAGCAGCAGCACCGACATACCACCCTGAGAGTGCAGAGGCTTAAGGGAAAAACAAGTGGTCAGAAAACAAGCACACGTGTGTGAGGCTGGCCCCTCTGAAGGAATCAGCTGGCAAGGGATGGAAGAATGCCTTGTCCCAAGCCCTGAAAGAGCAAGAGGTATGCTCCATGCTCCTGGATGAAAAAGCCAAAGGAGATACCTGAACACCACATGGGTGCTGATAAGTACATCTCTCAGCTTTGAGGTGTGTGTCACCAGAACACCCCACAGGGGGAATATACAAGGCAACCGCTGACAGGAAAAGAGGGGATTTCACAAACTGGAATAATAACTGATAAAGAAGTGAAAAGCTGTTGCAAGTGAGGAGTATAGAATGATAAAAGAGGAAAGGTAAGAATTTATAGCATAGGGATGTCTGCAAACAACAGAATAAAAGCAAGCAAATCAGCTTTATGGAATTGCAGAGAGCACTGAAAGTGACTGTTTGGGCAATAATTCGCAGAGGGACTTCTACAGGGTGGATGTTAGCAAAGCACACCTACCTCCAGGGCTACATGGTCTCAAGACATTCCCCAAATTTCCTTTACACAGTAAATCAATATACCTGCAATTAAATTCTCTTGAAGAAGGGCAAGGGGGAAAACTCTACTCCCTATCTTTTCTTGTGTAGAAGGTACACTTCCAAGTAATATGAACTTCAGTTCTTTAGACTAAGTAGTAGTAGACCAGGCTCCTGAGTTAATGCCCTGCTTCCTTGACTGCTACACAGAGGACAGGCACATTTCAGTTGTGGAGATTTTTGGCTCACATTCAAGTGTAGTTGCTTGACTTCCTAACCCCAATTTAATTTACTCCATATTCTTGAGGTAAAAGAAGAAGAAAGATGGAAAAGACTGTTTGGAGAAACCAGTGGAGCAATACGGCACAAGTACTGGTGGGACATAAAAGGCCACCAGAGAAACAGCTGAAGTAGTCAACAGGGAGGTCCAAACGTGTAAACAACAGACAGCATGGACAAAGTAAACAGAAGAGACACTATGCATGGCTCATAAGAAAGAATCAACAGAATTCACAATGTTGTTTACTTTATTCATTTAAAATATGTTCTGTTGTTTTCCTGCTACATCAGCCAGTCTTTGCCAAACCTCTGCTTCCCATGGTGCTGTCTGCTACTTGGGTCAGTTTATTGTTCACTCAGATATCTGGGTTACCCGTAGCCAGTGGAGAGATCTGGAAATGGTCCTTTTTGCACGTAAAGAAGAAATGCAAAAGCTGCTGTTGATTAGTTCACATTCTGACTGTGCTTTTTTATACCCAGCTTGATATGTTTATTGTTCTCAGCACGATTCATTCAGTAAAATAGCAATTTAATGTACAAGGGCATGTTGGAGCAGGCAGAAGCATTTCAAGGAAACACAGATTTAACCAGAGGATTTAAGTATCAACATACAGAAAATCATCTGGCTTTGTCTAGATGAGGAATACTTTTACAGGCCAGGCTTCCCAAAAGGCAAAAAAAGGAGGTAGGCATCGAAATCACACCAGTTTTTTTCAAACCTTATTTTAAAATCTTATCCTGAAATTTGACTCTCAGATTAGACTAATGGATCAGATCCAAACATGCATAAGGGAGCATAGCCTCAATGTGGCATCATGGAAAAACAGGGAAAGAAAATACCTCATGATCTGATTTATCCGCCTGCTCCAGGGAGGATGACCTATACCTATTTCATTTGTGATAGATGTATATCTAATGTGTTTTTAAAGACCGTCAAAGACAGAAACTCCAGTATTTCACTATCTGCACTGTTAGAAAGCTTTTCCCCACTGTTTAACCTACACCTTTCTTCCTGTAGCGCAAGACCAAAACATCCTATCAGATAAAACATGGGCTCCTAGGAAAGACTATTTCTGTCCTTTTTATAGCTTGATTCTATCCCCTGCATACTTGAAGATTATCCCTGCATTGCCCTAAGTTTTCTCTTCTAAAAGCCGAAACATGTAACTCCTTTAGCTCTTACCTCCTTGGTCACATTCAAGACCTCTAAATATGCTCAATGCTCCTCTTCGGGCTCTTTCCAACTGGTCCACATCCTCTTGAACTGCAATGCCAGAGATGTCCAGGTGTGGTTTTTCCATGCTAAAAATAGCAAAAAGATTACTGTATATATCAAGAGGGCTACATTCTTCCTCATGCATTTTGGTATTCAGCATTGCACTCCATCTTTTTCATAAGAGTGTGACTTTGTTGACTCATTCAACTCCCAGGAGAAAACCTTTCCCAGCTTGCTGAGTTCCCTCCTTCCTTTTTATGTCCCACTTATCCCAGCTGCCCACCTCATAAAGCAATCTTTCTTTGACAGGATCTCTTCAGATCTTAATTAGTAACTTCCAATTGACTGATTATTTAAAGAAGATTTAGCTCCTGTAGAGCTTGCTCATCTGTCAGTGTGATGCTGTTGAAGAGAACAGCTATCAATTACAGAAAAGAAACCCTAGGTTTCCTTTCAGCCTGTGCAATTTGTTTAAAAAGAACCAAACAAAAACATCGGAGCATAACAATGACCTTAAATAGACTATATAAGACATCAGCCAGTCCTGCTGTTTTATAAGTATGATTGGCTTGTAAGGTTTCAGAGAAGCTCACGTAGAGTATTTGGGAAATTAGCATGATGCTAGACACATGTAATTATCACTCTTAATTCGGCAAATCTGATTATCAGCAATAAACACAGAAACTGATTTTTACTGTAAAAGCCTTGCAATTCAATTCTCCTGCTAATTAGTCTGCAAAGAGTTATTTTTTTCAGCATATGCTATATTTCAGATTGACATTCACATTATCAGTAATTGTGTTTGCAGTGGATGGCACGAAGTATGCAAAACATAGACTCCCAGCCTGGTTTGGGTTGGAAGCGACCTTAAAGCTCATTCAGTTCCAACCCCCTGCCATGTGCAGGGACACTTTCCACTAGACCAGGTTGCTCCAAGCCCTGTCCAGCATGGCCTTGACCACTGCCAGGGATGGGTCAGCCACAGCTTCTCTGGGTAATCTGTGCCAGTGCCTCACCACCGTCACAGGGATGAACTTCTGCCTAAGATCTCATCTCAATCTTCCCTCTTCCAGTTTAAAGCCACTCCCCCTTGTACTGTCCCTGCATGACCTTGTACTCACCATGCTCTATGAACAGCATGGTGAGTACACCATGTGTACTCACATGGTGCTTCATAGACCACCATGCTCTATGAAGAGCATGGTGCAGAGAGAGCAGCCCTTCTTAGGGGAGTGAACCTGGGACATGCTGGCACTTGGAAGCTATAAACTGCACGAAGTTTGTCTGGGAAGACTGGAGAAGGTGACCTTGTGCTCATTCCTAATAAAGGCAACCAGTCTTTTTTTCCTGCAGAACTTCTCTCCATTTCATGGTGGACATTCTGGAGCTGTTGAATGCAACATTTTTTTCATGCAATTTTTACACTGCACACAGTACAAATCATGGATGAAAAACATCGTTAATTTTCTCAAGGATATTTCTGGTGTGTATTCACCAAGATCACAGACCGGGATTTTGAAGGCGTTCTGACACTGAGGTCACTCCAGCACTACTGCTGCTTCTGGGCAGGCATTGCCCTGAGTGCACACAGCATCAAGCAAAGGACCAGAGAGACTCCAAATCCTCACTGCAGGTCTTCATATTTTGTGTCTGGAGTTTGCCAATGTA
>JANHGB010053863.1:0-26687 GCA_026283785.1 Coracopsis vasa
AATGCTGTTGAAAAGATTTTGTTTAGCAATTGTTTATTTACTCAGGATCTTGGTACCACATTAGCACTTTTGTTCTGACTTGGGATTCACTGATTATTTCCAGAAACCCTGACTGCTATCAGAGTTACAGGATTAGAAATGCTTAAAACCACACAAATATGCATTACAGAGTCCCATACAGAACTGGGCTGTCTGCTGCGTAACTCTGCCATGCTGTGCATTTAGAAAGTAAATGAAGTTGGGAAGAGGTCCAGGAGTTCAAAACATTTGAGCCATTAGTTTTTATTGGCTTGTCTACCAGTAAACACCTCCATCTGAACTTATCTACTATGTCACTTTGTCGACTACAATTTGGCACAACAGTGTAGGTGCAATAAAGTCTGTGTTCTCCAAGGGAAAATTTGTGAGTCAGTCATTGAAAGACTGTGGTTTAAGCTATTCAGTTTGTATTTCTAGTGAGGTGTAGGTGTTCCTTGTGTTCTCACAGCATTTGGTAATAAGCCATAAGACACAGATGAAAGAATCTAGTGAGCTAAAGTGAGAATCTAGTAGGATATTGTAAATACTGTGCCTCCCACTTGAGAATGATTGTATGTGTCACTATGGGAAGAAATATTTCATTGGTATTCTACAGGCATTGCAGGAAAATGCTACTATTACAAAAGCCTGGATCATAAACACGAAGCGTGAGGGGGAGAAAGCTTTAGTTCTCACCTCTAAGTGTAAAGGATACTTCAAAACAAAACTAGGAAATAAGGTAGTACTGGTCCAATTGAAGCCTACTGAAGAGAAAGATTTTCATTTACGTAAAATGGTGTTGGCCCTGTTCCTTTGTGATTCTGTGCTGTTATTTGTGGTTTTTTATGGAGTAGAGCACCACCGCTGTCTTTGTAACTGAAAAGCATTAACTGAAAAGCATTCCTCTCCATCATATTTTAGAGAATGGGGGTACAAGACACAGGGACACAATATTTCACCTTGCCTAAAAGGTGCCCAAGGGAAAATGAAGGCAACATGGTCAAGACACGCAGTAGTAGCTGGCTTTCATTGCGTCTTGACTGTCTAGCAAAGCATGAAAACTCAATTTTATTTACGAATGTGAAGTTTTAGCAAGAAAAAAAAAACCCAACAGACTGAGCTTCTCTCAGGGCTATGAAATTAACCAATGGAACTATCACATGGCCATTTATGTGCTTGTAAAAGTAAAATTAATGCGGCAAGACACACCTTTTCCCCCTTCTGCTTGGCTGAACTGTATTTTCACATCAAATAACAATTAAATAAGAAAAATCAAGCTAACAAACTGCATCCAGCATACCGTGTGATTACTTGTAGAATTCAGTATTTTCCCTGTAGCAGCCTGTTGCTTTTTGAAAGACCCAGCAGAAGTCAAGCTTTCTCAAAATATGGAATTCCCACAGAAAAAAAATTCTTTAACATTATTGCTCTGGTTTCTATGTCCCATCTATGTCCCATATCTTATCTAAGGGAAAGACCTCAAATTTCACATTATGCGAACAAAAACTCAAAGCTGTGATACTTACATTTTGTCAGCGAGTTTTTCTCCAGGTAAAGGAGATAACACCCCTGTTTTTGTTTTCCTCCTTCCATTTTTTCAATCTTTACATTCTCTTGAGGTTGGGAATACTGTTCTCCACTGGGTTGGGGTTTTTTTGTGTTGTTTTTGCGAAACCTGCAAGTTAGAGCAAAACTGTCTTGTGCCAGCTGCATACTCAAGGTAAATAACTCAGAAGTGTTGAGTTGATAGCTTTTAAACATATTATGCTAATTATACTACCAAAAAAGAGAAGCAACAGGCAAAGTTAAAGTAATTGTGTGCACTAAACTCTGACATCAACGAATGCATGCAAGTTTTTGAATAAATCATCAATAAGTAGAATAGAATGAGGAGGCAATAGATAGGAAATGTCCACAGGTGATCATCTGGTTCCCTTGAGCATTTCTGTTGAGATAAATACCGGTTCCCAAACATCTCCTTCATGGCAAGCCCTGTTCTACCTGTATACTGAAATCTGAAACTTCAGGTTAAAAGACTATTAAGTATCATAACTGTCACCTAAAATTTAAGAGATTATTACAAGTATCTCCAAATTTGACTTTACACTGATATGTTGTGTTGGATTTGGGTGTGCCAGGAGAAGCACAGTATAGGCCTTCTTTTGGTACAAATCTACTTATGTCAGTTTAAGATGTGCCTGGAAAGCCACAAGTTCATTCTAAATTGATTTGTTAAATATAAGCCCACCTACAAGCTACCCCCATCTAACTAAACTGAATTAAGACATATTAGTCTGACTTGTCTCTAGTCACAGGCTCTGAGTACAAAGGTAACTGTGTATGTGATGGAGCAGCAGCTTTCTTGCTCTGCTCCAAAGTGGCAGCTGTGCTCCTGATTACCCTAGATAGCCAGAATCATTAGCAAGGGCTGAGAGAAGTGTCTAATGACAATCAGTGTCTTGATCTGCAGTCATTTATTGGGATTTTGGGCTGGGCTATCCTTGTACTATTTTAATTGTTGAATGTCTCATATGAAGACTGGAAACGTCCGCAGGACACACTGGTTAGCTTCCTTAATAGCTCATTTAATCTTTTGGGTTTTTTTTGTGTTGCACTGCTAAAAATATACAGACAGTAAAAAAGATGGCTTTTTTGGTTTGCTTTTAAAGGCAAGACTAAACCTGTATAATGAAGAATAAAAATGTGTCCTTGTCTTTAGTGATTGTCATGGTCCAATCTATAACTGCAAAGGCAATCAGTACAGGTTTCCTCAAGTAGTACTCTTGAAGGAAGATATTCCTTGCCAAAGCATCTGGATCTAGTATACAGCTTTAAAGAATTACACAACTTGTCAATAGAGATGAGATTTCTATTGGCATGCCATATTTTATTAGATGCAAATAGGTTTTCCGTCTATGGGGCACAATGGGATGAGTTAAGGAGAGATTTTTAGACACTAAATTTTCTCTCTGTTGTGAGTTTAATGCAGCTGGTGGGCATGTTAATACAACTTTTTAGAACAAAAGCCTTTATTTAATGCTATTTTTTAAAAAAAGACAGCTCCCTGCTGGAATTGTGTAATTTCTATGATTGGAGCTGCACTGTTTGTCAGGTTGGTGATTAGTTATGTTGGATTTCTCGTCTCTGTAATACAGCAGTAGCGTCTAGGATTACAACTAAGCATTCACTGCTCACTTTTTAAAAGTTTGTTATTAATAAACAGAGAAGCTTTCATGTCTTCCACCTAGGAAGCATTTTACAAATATTAATTACGTTTCCAAAGTAATAGATATATGAGGTAGTTAAGGATCAAGAACCAAAAAGCAAGATGACTTGGTTTTTAGCTCCCACTTAGCGCTAAACAGTGTAGCACGTGCCAATATAACGTGTCATGGGATATGGAGACAGGTATTCAGGTAGACCTGGAGTCTCAGGGATTTTAGCATGCTTTCCTCTTAAATTATGAGAAAGAAATTCTGTCAGAGATGTAAAAGACACATCTTCATCCTACCAAAATACACAGGAATCTTGTTTTAAATTTCAGTGGGACAAGATATTGATGTTAAAAGGGCAGAATTTATCACACCTGACTTCAGTATTCTAAAACAGCCGCCAATCACCTAGGCTTTCTTCAAGGCTGGGGCCAGGCTCAGCACCCACTTTTTGAACCCTTTTTTAGCATAGTAAGGAGTTCTTTCTGTAGGTGGCTGAATATGTTTATAGGAGTAACTTATCCTAGGCACTTAACTCTTAGACAGGCAAAGGCAGATTATGTAAATCCCACCCTGAGTGGAGTGCATATGATAAAGACACACATCCTCGCAAGCAGCATGGCTGGGATAGGAATTTACGAGTTCCTGTTTCTCAGTCTTACATTCAGTAATGTGTTATGAGTCACTAAATTCTTATTCTAAAGATGATGCAGAAACTATTGTTTTATTCCTTTTTATTCACAATGAAAAAAAAAACAAACCACCCAATGTATTAAACCATCAAAAAGGTAAAAAGAAAAATCAATGGAACAAAAAAGTTGCAGTTTTGATGTTCTTTCAGTTGATGGGGTGTTGGTAGCACTCACAGCTTTGGAAGACCCTCTGCTATAAATTCTCCAGCCACTCCAGCCATCACTGACCCCACTTTTTCTACCCCATTTAAGTCCAGCTGTACTCACAGCAGAGTTCTGTAAGCACCTGGGGCTTAGGGACAGAAATCTGTGGGCTAGAGGCAGGAGGGAGAGCAGGGAAGAATGGACTCCTTCAGCTCCTTGCTGCCAAAGCTTCTGTGTCATAAAGCTGCATGGAAGTGCCGTTGGTATTTCCTCAGCCACCAGCTGCTTTTACCTCATAAAGGGGCTTGATTGCTTTGTTCATTGGGCCTGGCTGATTGCTTGGCACAACCATTATTTTTAACAAGGATTGTTATTTTCTTTGGAGCCAGGACATCCCTGTTGGCAGCCACTAACACCTTTCAGCCTAACTGCATCGTGCTAACATGTAGTTTTAGCATGGTCTGTATATGTATAGATGGGCACAGTCTCTTCCTCAAAGTGTGTGCAACCACATAATTAACAATATCAAAATCTGTGAGCTGCTTACACCCTAATTCATGACTGTGGTTGTGAATACAGGGCAGTGCAAGCATATGCATGGCTCCTTCAGTCTCACAGGTGTTACACAAATGCTGAAGTTCCATGTACGCTCTGGTCTCTGGTATTATGCACATTCAGAAACACTGCAGAGGTCAAACTCCAGGGCAGGTGAGTTCACAAAGATCTCAGAACTAAGATGTGCATCATAAAAGAGTGCTTCTTTAGCATTTCAAACCTTCCTCACTACTATATCAGGGCCAAGTCAAAAATAGCCAGGGAGACAGAAGGACTGATTATACAGCCCAGTAGTTAGGGTATTTATTACAATACAATTTAAGTGAAGACAAGAGCAGGGTGTGCTTGACTGTCTCAGCTAGGCAGCAGCCCAGTGGTTCAGGCAATTGCCCTGAGAGCAGGTCTTTGCACCACCATGCTGTTGTGAGTGCTGTAGTTCCTGGGCTATTGATTATTCTGCAGACTTTGTCCTCACTATAAAGTTTTCCTTTTGACAGATTGTTTTTTGCTTTAAGATGAAAACCTCTCTCAAAAAATCCCAACCACCTTTTTCACTAAGACAATCAGCAACTCAAATCAAAAGAACTGCAATAACCCCAAACCTTAGGACTGAATTGCCTGAATTATACATTGCACTTGATAGAGCAATCAGAATTGCTTTGATTTGTGTTATGAATAGATAAGATCTGTGTGAAAGACTTAAAAAGTCAGTCTGTGCCTTTTTTTTTTTTTTTTTAATTGACATTACCTTGACATGTTCATGTAAAGTATCATATTCTCTCCCTGCCATGACTGAACTCTATGCTGCTTGCAGTTTTATCACCACAGTGGCAAATATCCCTCTGTGTTTAGAGGAATAAAAGGAGAAAAAAAATTATCAGCAAATAAAAAAATGGATTTGGAGTACTGGTTTTGGTTTAGGCTTTCTCAACAGACTTTTATCTTCAAGCTGAAGTTCCTGCTCTCGATACAAAAATAAAAATCTATTAGAATACAAAATATTTATCTTGGCCTTTCAAATTAAATTGAAATTTTCAGTTATCAAATATGTTCATTTATTTAAAACCAGCTTCACTATTTGACTATAGAATAACATGAGAATGCCTCTGTTCAAGAGGGAGAGTAAGATTAAAGCCCTTTAGGAGAGGATGGTATGTTCAAGGTGACAATGCATCATGATTTTATACCAAACAGAAGTAGCATTAAGAATTATCTCTAAGTCACAGTACTGGCTGATAGTCTGCAAACCATCTCTTTGTGAAACAAACCTGATTTTTGTTACAGAAACATCAAAAAATATTAAAAGGAGATATTGAAGCATCAAGAGAATGTTAACCCAACAACAGACACTATCTTGAAAATGTATTTCTGACTCTGAGTTGTGGTATTTACAGGGCAGGTTTTGAAAATTGGTCTTTATTGTTGACTGTGTCCTTTTGCAGACGGAAGGTCAACACATAACATTGCTATGGACTTCACCCTACCTTTCTCCCTCCCTCCTCTTGTATGATCTGGGTGCTCATGTTTTCCATTCTCAGAATTACTGAGAGTCCAGACTGTTTCTCAGTTGGAACGCAGGTCTTATTGAGGCACGGCGTGCTCAGTGTGTAAAATTACATCTGCGTAATATTACTTTTAACTGGGCAAACAGAAAGGCACAGCATGATCATCAAAGATGATGTTAGAAGACTTCAGGGGAACGATAACATAAATTTTTATCAGTGCAAGCAATTAAAAGCTAAGGACATTGCCAAAGGATGTGGTGAATTCTCTATCCCTTATCATCTTAAATATACACTGGATGTATGTCTGAAAGATTTTCTTGATTTCAGCCACAAGTTACTGGGTTTGATGTAGGAAGTATTGAGCGAAATTCTACAGTTGGTGTTAAGAAGGAAGTTAGGTAATACACTAGATTATTATAGTGGTCTCTTCTGACCTCAGAATCTCTCCAGAATCTATCTATCTATACATTCAGAACTAATTTATTAAAAGCTTGGCTGGCTGTTCTGGGCAATGAAGTATTGCAATACTTCAAGCGTTCTGTGAAAAAGGACTGTTGCCAACATTGCTGACTGCAGTCAGCATTTTCTGAAGATCATAGGAAGTGAAAACACAAAATAAGCATCCTTCTGATTCATGTACATTTCTCCCAAAATGCTTGCTTCCAAGTATTTTTTATTATGCAGCAACTGCTCACCTTAAAATTTGAAATGAAATATTAAAAAATAATATCTTCCACTAGGTTATGATACTTCTTCTCTGTCACACAAAATAGATGTCTAGGAAATATTAATTCTGCACACTAAGTAGAGATGAATCACTGGCTGTGAAGATCTTGTCTATAAAAGTCTACTTGCCTAGGAGCACAGCCTAATCTGGTAATACTCAAAGAATCAGCCAATTAGAAAGCTATCAGTATTAAAAATTTAAATTTTCATTCAGATCAAATATAAAAAAAAATGGTAACTATAGACTCCAGGGCCTGACGCCAAGACACAGTTTGTCAAGTGCTTTTAGACAGATTTAGGTCTAGTGTTAACACAATACAATCAGACAGTCTGCTGCTTGCTGCGGAGTTCAGTACCACACTCACAGGCTGACTTCTGTAATTTTCATGTTTTGCTAATAAATGGGACAAATGGCATTTCTCACTTTCAAAGCCTCACATTACGTGTTACAAAAGGAAAAACTTTTCATCCTCTTTAGGCAACGTGGTTGGGTGGGGAGCAAACTTAATGTCTTTGCAAAAGGAGAGAAAAGCAAAAAAAATAAAACAGGAATCCCAGAGTTTTTTCTTGAGTTGTTCTCTCTAAAAGTACAAAGAGCTATTGTTAAAATAGGTCAGCACATTACTTACTACTTAGCCTAAGAAATGGAAATCTGGAATGACTATGGAGGGGTTTTATACTGTAACCCTCTGAGAGGACCTTGGGAGGACTCCTCATAGAGATTTGCCTACTTTGTAACCCCAGAGACAAATAGACCATAGAAACATGTGAGGCTTACCAGGGCATCCGCTCTGGGAACCCCTTTGGTATCACGGTTATGTTGGAGGTGTGAAACCAGCCCTTCTGTTTTCCCTCACCAATCCACAAAAAGGAGCATTATGATTGCGTTGAGCTGTGCTGCTTTTTTGACTCAGTGAAGAGGGAGCACAAGAAACATACTGTATAAAAAAAAACATTTAAAAATAAGCTCTCCCCATTCTCTACAAAATCTAGAGCTGTCTCTAAGGGACAGGGTTTAGGTTTAGACTTTGCAACAGGAGAATATGCCCCTTTGGCACCTCATATAACCTTCTCTGAACTTTTGCTCAGCATTAGTCCACTGAGTGCACTGTAAGGAATTAGTGGGAATAAAAAAGAAAACAAGAAGGGTTTGTTTTCACTGGTGGCTATGTGAGACTGTATTTAAAGAAAAGTAAGTGGTTCTTTCCATATGTTGAATGGTATTCAAGATCCAAATGAACATTTGTTTTTACCTTAGACATTAATCAGGAATGTGATGGCAAGTATCACAGGCAGAAAAATTGCTGGAAAAACTGGGCAGGGATTTCTATTGTTCAATATGCTTTAACTATTCTTTGCTGTAGCTCTTTTAATTAAAGGCTATTGTTTTGGCATTGGAGTGCTCCAATTTTACTAGAAATCATGACACTAAATATGCCATTTATTACAAGGACACAATCTAAAGCATATTAGCTCAGCAGTTGCATCCTTAAATGCCTACAAGTTACAATATGTCAGAAAATGTGGGTTAAAAGGGTTCCAGAACTGAAGCCTAGTCAAAGGAAAACAGCAAGAGAGTTTTATTTTACTGCCTGCTCTGACAGGTCACTGAATTTTGCTTATGCAGTCAGATATGGTATTCATCCCCTTGATAATGAAAGGTGGGTGGCTGGCTGGAAAGAAAAGGCATGCAAGACAGCTTTTGGTCATTGTCTGCGCTATTTCTAGTAATCCTCCTTGCTGTCTAACTCATGTGTTCAGGAAGGATTTGGGCCTGTGGGGTAAATGGAATTGAAATCTCTCAAGAGGAAAAAACGATAAGGAAACAATGTGTACTTGCCAGCATTTTTAGGAGAAGATGTTTAACAAAAGAAGGAGCCTGTATTCTGTATTAAATTACTGCATCGCTGGCTGTATTGCTTTCACTGCTGTCTCACAACTCCAACTCAAGACAATAGAAGGACTGTTGCTCCTTGCTGAAGCTTTACCAGCTGGATCCAAATATCACCGATCAAATGTCATAATAACGCAGATCACTCACCATTTAATAAACGTACATGCTATTTATAGGGACATAAAGCCTTACCCACATTTCATTTATGGTCTAGTGTGGACTGGGAGAACACACATGGTATAACTAGGAAATAGATCAGCTGCTCAGCTGCTCTGTAACTTACCTTTTTTCTCCTTTTTGTTTTTCTTAAGATCTGCAGTGCACCAAATCAGATTTCCAGATGCGCCTTCCCAGCCTGAGTCCTGCATCTCGAATCTCCTGCAGCAGAGGACATTACCGTCAAATTCACAGCATGCCAGATAATTCGAGAAAAATGTTAACAGTTAAATTGACATTATTGGAACAGCTTCTTTTGTGGTAATGGCAGCATACCCTACAGACAAGGAAAGGGAATTCCGTGCCCTGCTTTCCTTGTACCCTCTGTCTGGAGAAAAGGTGTCTTGGCCTTTATGGACAGTGAGTTACCAGCTTTGAGTCAAAGCTTCTGAGGAGCAGCTATGATGGTGCTGTCAGCACAGCGTGATGGGACAGAATTTTGTATCCACCCTTGTGCAGTTAAAAAACCACACACTTCAGTTGTCCGGGTATGGACAAACATAGCTAAGTTGTTTAAATCTTCAAAAGCAGGAACAATGTGGGTCAGCTAATGTCCGCATGGCTCCTGAGTACTCAGAAGGAGCAAATCTGTTTCAGGCTCATGCTCACTATGGTCCTGCAGCTTCCACCTTCTCTCACCACCTTTCCAGAGGGGCTGCGCTAGGTTCATGAGATTCTACTTATTCTGTGATGCCAGAGGTGTAACACTGGGATGAGCTTCCACCATGGCAGCATGTGGAGCTCTGTTTGCCATTTGTATTTATCTGCCCATATCTTCTCAATCAGTTTTACAGTTGTTTAGCTCCAATCACTGTAGACTGTGACATTTAATATCAAATACTCTTCCAAGATTCCCACATTAATAAACACAAACAGTGAATCCTCTTTCTGTTGTAATCATGATTTCTGGCATCATTTAAAAGTGCATATTATTATGCCAGTATTAAAAATTGGTACAGCTTCATGCAGTGCTGGAATATATATTCAAAAACTAATTTACTTGAGTTGTAATGTTAGGATTATCCTTCTGTCTTTCATGACTGATGCTTCATCTGGAGAATGCTTAATGTTTTCTTGTCAATGAGTGTTAACTCAAATGAATTATTCCAATCTGTTTACTTTGTCCCTTTCTAACAAATGCAAATTATAATTAAAAAGGAAAAAAAAAAGAAAAAAGAAAAAAAAAGAAGAAATGCAAACAGCATTGAAAGCCTCGTATGACAACACTGTGGTGATTTTTCTACTCTTAAGTCCACATCAATAAGCAATTTAACAATAGCAGAACTCTCAATGGGAGACCAACAGATGAAATTATTGTATAGCAGATCCTTGGAAGAAATTTTTTCTTTGCCTATGTAATTGCATGCAGCCATCCTTGTGTGAAATCCCCCATCAGATTACAGGGTTTGTTGTATGTAAATTGAAGACTAAATGCTTGGTAGCACCTTTCAGCTCTGCAATGCTGGAAATGAGTTTTTTAATAGGAAATTAGATTAGTAATATTTTAGTCAACAAAAATGCAGAGAATTTCTGCATAAAGATGAGAAAATTATTCAGGCAAACGGACTTTAAAAAACAAGAATGAACAATTGTAAAAGTCTTCATACAACTATTCATAAAAATTTCTGTACATTATTTTTTAAACAAAGAATTCTAACACAAATTATTTTTACTTCGCTGGATATAGTATTAACTGAGCTTTCAGTTAGCAACAGGTTGCATAATTTAGTGGCTTCTATTTTTAATATGATTTTATATAGTTCTCAAAGTGAGAAATATGAAAAATTACAATGAACTCAGTTAAGATTATAAAATAGACTTTTGAAAACCACGAACCAGGCACTAAAACAAGAATTAGGCATTTCCAGTCCCTGTTATGCTGCAGTTTATTAGATTAACCTTCAGAGAATTTCAGAAGCTAATGTGAGAAAAGACTTCTTGTACTTAAAATTCCTCCGTAAATGCAAAAGTAGTTCCTCCAGCATAAATTTACCTTCCTTTGTAGCCAATAGCCAGAAAAAAACTGATCAGGTATTAATAAATTATTAATATCATTTATAAACACTTTTTTTTTTTAATGGTTCTTGCAGTTTGGGCTGGACCACAGCAGAGCTGAGAAAACTAAGGAAGACCTGTGTCATGGACAAGAACCAACAGATGGCTGGAAGACTGAAACAAAATGTACATCACCATTACTCATGTAGTTTTAGGCAAAGACATTCCTGTTCCTAAGAGCCTACGGGCTTTTAATAGCCTGGCTACAGCTGATGTATAACAGAGTTTTGCGCTTTCCCCTAAGAAAGATATAAAATGTGGATACCCAGAAGGGGGTCTCAGACTTCAGCATGATCTAGTTGGGAATAAGAATTGTATCAGTGGAGAAGTGAAAACTAATGTCTTCTCCAGCTTGTTCAACACAAAGGTGATAACTGTTCTGGGCTCCTGGCAGAAGGCTGCAAGTCCTCAAAATCTCTTAAAATTCCTCCAGATAGTTCTTCAGCTTCAAAGAGTGACCATGGGAATGAATTTCCTATTTCCATAAGGAAGAGATGTCTCTCTCCCTCCCTCTATAAAAGCTTTAAAGAAGTATTTCCTTAGTTAAATGAAGAGATCTAAGGAACTAATTTTAACTGCCAAATATAGCAAGTCCCCAGCTATTACTGGTTTCAGCAATATGTTCTCTACTTATAAATGAGGATATTGCTACAAAAAGGAATACCTCTAAAATGGGACAGTCATGCACCTGTTCCAAAAAGCCATATAAACCAACTTAAAAAAAAATCCTTTCACACTGAAAAAAACCTCCAAATATTTACAAGCTCTTACTGCCAACAGCAGTATTCTGTTCTACACAGGATAAAACCTAAACAAGCCTGTAGTCCCCAAGGACTGGCAATCTAAACACACCCCAGGGAAACCCACCGAGGAAATAACAGAGGGGCAGTAAAGTTGTTTTATTTGTTGCATTGTTAACATCTTAGTTCATATCTTAGTGGCTACATTATAGACTGAATCTGTAGGAGAGCCATGAGTTTTGCACTGGGGTTACTGCCAGCTACTTTTTCCCTTTCTATGTCTTTGAGGCCTTTGAGGAATAAAAAGCAACTACTCACCGTGGCTATAATGGGGACAATAGTGGAAGGGAAGTGAAGAACTTTTTTCTCACTTTTTACTCCTCTTCTCCCTCAGTCTTCATTTCTTTTCTTATTTTCCTAAGACAAAGATTACTTCAACAATCAAGCAGATTAAAATTGGATAACTGAAGCTATTATCACCTGCGGCTGTCATCCCTCCTTCTCTGACAAATGTCACTGCAATTTTCAGCTCAATGTGCAAGTGTAAGCCCATCCCAGACCTTGGTTGCTGTGAGATAGGCAGCTGGAAACAGTATTTTGGGAGCAAATTTGCAAGGAAAGTGGGTCCTGGCATTCTTTGGAAGGGCACAAGCAGCTTCCTGTTCCATTCTGCCGTCTTTAAGCCACAGTCACGTCTGTCTGAGCTCTGAAACCATCAGTCAATCAGAGAGTGATACTTCTAAGGAGTTATTACTTTTTTTCACAGTAGAGAGCATGCAGTGGGCATAAATATTTTCAAAACTTCCCTTAACTTTTTTCCTTCCTCCAAAGCTCCCGGGCTTGCTGTTCTTCCTCATCTCATTCAGACAGGAGTCTGTACAGTCCCTACAACTGCCTGCAAAGTGTGCACTGCACACAGAATAGAAATCAGAGCCACATTCTGTAGTCTGCTTTTGTGTAATCCCAACTAAAGTTTCCAGTCTCAATTTTTAAAATGTGATTAAAGTGTAAATTACAAAAGATAAATACTACTCCCAAGGACAGAAAAATATTAAAATAAGTTTGCAAAGCTAAGAGAGAAATATCAATCACTGGCAAGAAGCAGCCTAGGATCCGAATGAATTGCATGTCATTTAGAGAAATAAACAAATGCAACAGAATTAATCAGCAGATGTAAAAGAGAGTGTGATGCTGATACAAAATAGATGTAGGAGAGGGCATGAAACATTAACCATGTGCATCAAATCATTGTCTGGTTTCTTCACAGATGGAAAAAGCTCTAAAGAAATGCTACAAGATTTTTGGAAGAGGGTTTCAAGCTGGACATGAATTAAAGACAAATGAATCCAATCTGTGCCACTTGCTTGTTCACTCATATGTACACGCGCACACACAAATCCTAGTTTTATGAAGTCAGTTCTCCATCCTGGATTTATGACCCTTGCTCTTCCTTTGCCACATTAGCCATAAACTTTAAACTGAGCCTGGAAGGCCAGGGTGTGGTGCCACAACAGCAGCATAAAAAATAGAAGTGTTTTTTTCTGCATTTGCATTCCTGACAGATTCCTCACGACTCCTCTGAACAAGACTGAGGACTCGGGAGAGAAAGATGTAGAAACAGTCAGGCACAGCAAATAGAATTAGGAAATATTTTGAAAATAGACTTGCAAGCCAGGACACGCAATAGCAAAATTCACTTTAAGTCTCAACAACACAACTTCAAAGGTTCGAATTACTCAAGAACATCCTGTGTTTAGCCAACATTGCTAATCTGGTGCATCTCTTCTTTGTCTGGCCAAGGTTCGTTCCCTTCCCTTCCCTTCTCAACATACCCAGCAGAGATAAATGCAATATTACAGACACTCAAAAGCAGAGAGAATGTGAGCAAAACATCAGCACAGCTATGGAAGGCAGGCCATATATCTACAGTCATGTTGGGTTCAAATTTTGTTTTCTTGTTCTTTCTGCTGTTTGCCAGGGATAAATGTCAATTGTACTTTCCGACCATGTTCAGCTGGGCTCTACGCCATTTTTTGCTGTTTTTGATGGCAGAGTTCTCAAAGACATATATTAAACTATCTGGCCCATGTAATAACTCACTGGGGCTACACTTTAGTTTCCAAGGAGGCCCTATAAGAAGAGGGGAAGTAGTTTTTTTTTCAGAAAGGCAGCAGTCCTTCTGCATTAGTAACATTAAACTTTCCCATGGATTTTCAATAGCATTAGCAAATTATTTTGCTAAACACAGGCTTTGCAGATGTTTTTTTTTGGATTTCAACAGAGAAAAAAATGCAAGCTTTACACCCACTCCTTGATTTTGTAAACTCCCTTACAGTCTGCCCTGTGACCATTCCTAAATACACTAATGTTACAGAGTTAATCTCATTAATGATAATGCATCCACAAACAAATTGCTGCAGTAGTGTAGTTACCTCAATTAACTTTTTAGTCCATTCACTCTGCAGAACTAGATGTCATTTTCTGTTAGAATATCTCCCTCCCACTTCCTTATCGCCCTCTGCAACTTATGTGAGTTAATATTAGAAATCCTGTCCATGCTATGTTAGGAAGAAAACACGATGACAAAGCCAGAAAAAGACCTTATTCTTTACTAACATAACACAGACATGGCCCAAAGAGAACATCTGCCTTTTTTCATGAATACATCTAATTATGGCAAATTGTTAACACCTTGAAAGAGGAGTTTCATAGAAGGGTAAACTTTAACATATGCCATCCTCACACGTAAAACATCCCATACTTCATACTTTTCCAAACATATGCACTTTTTCCTACAACAGTTTATTAAAGACTTTATTTTGAAAAGGATTTCAACCTGTTTTACATTCCTGTGGATGCATTTTTTAGTGCTTGCAATTATTTGCCTGTACAAACAATTCCATAGAAACATCAAACTATGCAATCTGGGAATGCAGTCAGGAGATGAGACAGCAAGGCCTGCAAAATTGCAAATGCAATTATTTCTTCACTCACAACTTGAAGCCACCACAATTTAGGTCTCTTGCAAAACCGTGCCTTCAGGTTATTTGGGCACCAAAAGCTGCCTGTCCACCTAGCAGCTTCTGCTACTCTTCCTCTTGAGTCCCACACTAAAGTCACTGTGAATAATTTGACACTAATATTACCATGGCAACAGCCTGATGTCATGCATATACAGAATTATGATTGACATTCCTGCAGTATCCAACAAAAGGGGAAGAGGGAGAAAACCAGACACAGCTCCAATACTAATGGGGGAACCAGTATCACTGGCACCGTAAATATTGCTTTATTCATAAATCTGCCTTCTCCTGCTTTTCACCATGTCGACATTCCTGTGAAGGGCTCCCACCAAAGCCCCAAACACATGCTCAGTGCAGAGGGGGCTTCTTCACGCGTGCCTAGATTTGGCCAGAGGACAGTGGGTGCCCTTCTGACAGTACTTTCCTCAGGGAGAGAACTCTGCTACAGCATGAAAGATTTTTGCCACAGAGGTTAGTCTTAGGAATGTACCTTTTAAATGTCACAGGTATAGCCTAAAATAACAGAAGACATTAAACTGAGTGGTTTTTCCCCTCTGAGGATAGTCTTCAGGCTTTCAGCTGGGCTGTAAATCTTTTTTTTTTTGCTGATGTTTATCAGCACTTACAGAAAGACACACGCAAACCATTAGGAATAGGATAAAATAACATCTGTTAAATATTTTTCAACTCAATGTCTGCAGAGTTCTCATAAGGGTATACAAGCAACACCAAGACAAGAATGGAAACAGCCTTTTATTCTAAATTTCATATGTACAAGGAAAGCCATTTTACACAGCTTTGTAAATTCTGCGTAAAAGAGCTATTGTCATCCAATGTCACTGTGCTTATGCTAATAACAACTTTTAAACATGGAGTACATTATTAACAACAAAAACCATTAACAAACAGGCATAAAAGACACAGATATGTGTGCTGATATTTCACATATATTCTAGAAACAAGTTGGCGCAAAAATAAAATGTGCCAGTAAAAAAAAATAGGCATTTTTAAAAATCACACAATACATGATTTTCTTTCTTGCTTTCTTTCCTTTTTGTACATGATATGCCGAGATCCATTCTCAAGCCTTTTCACATCAGGATTTGCAGGCACTTCAGCAACCCAGCTATATTTTTTACAATACATGAACTTCAGACCAACAAACATAAAAAACAGCTGCTGCAAAAGAAATTCTCATATCCCAAATGCACATTCAAATGTTACTCACTCCTAGAGCAATCTTTTTTGCTTTAGTAATTTTTGGATACTGACATGTTTTCAGGATGATATGTAACAGTTTGTCTCCACTTCGCTCTCGTTCATATACGTACAGGTTTATTTTTAATGTAGCATCATGATTCAACAATACAGTATATGGAAGCACAAGGCAATTGTCCACAAAGCTTCACAAATTGTAAAAAGAAGACATTGTTTTATTTTCACTTTTTTGATCCAAAGAAAATGTTTGATTTCTTCTGCTTGTGCTTCAAGCTATCTCCAAAATTTGCCCAAAGACAACTGTGCATCAGATGACCGAGGGACAATACTCTCCCTAGCTCTCTTCCTAGACACAAGTGTTATAAGACAAAATTAATTTAGAAGTAAAGCAAAGCAGAACTCACTTGTATGTTTGTTCGTAATTTCCCATCTTCAATAAAATAGCAAAATATACTTATCAAGGGCTTGGCTGTGACTGTATAAAAAGTCTCTCTCCAGTTATTTCATTTGTAATGGACTGTGTATTAAGATTATAAGGCAATTGTAACAGGATTCTCAGGATAACAGAAAGCTTAATATTGTTTTCCTCATGAGTCAGGATAAAGGCTTTTTTAATAAGCTCAGAGTGGGAAGAGAGAGAAAAAGAGTGCATATGTGCATAATAGGAAAAAGATAGTTTTTCAGCATACAGACACTTAAATATTGATCAACAAAGACTGGTAATGACTCCATCATAAAACATCTTAGAACTGCAACTGCAATCCAAAGTAGAGCTAAGCTTTCTCCACTCAAGAGTGATATGTAACCCTCCTCCTGACCCAAGAGAAATAAAAAAGAAGATGTCAATGCTTCCTTCAACCTCAAATTCATTATTTTTATGCCACAAAGCTGCATGTTGGTGCAATAAATCACCACAAAATAAAACACATTACAACAAATCCTAGTAATAAGCCATCGACAACTACTGACTGGGCTATGGGACTCGGTACGCAGGGGCAGCATTGCTCACTTCCACTTTGATTGTCAAATGGTGGAACATCCTTCCATGAATTCAACACTTGAGATAGAACGGCAAAGACATAAGGCCCACCAATGCTTTGCCTGTATTTTTAAAGGCACTGAAACAGACAACGGATATATTCCTTAGTACCATCAGTTTAAAAAGTTTTCAAAATATAAGTCTTTGTATGAAAATGTTCCTTATTGCATGGTAAGTTGATCTTCATTTTCTTCACCTCAAGAATAAAATGGTCTTCCCTTTTCTGGTGTTTGCAATCTGTTCAGCCTCGCTACCTGAGATGGTGAAGGCGGTACATCTTGCCTAAAAGGACCTTTAGGAGGGGTATAACTAGGGTCCTGAATTTTCTTATAAGAGTCATAGTTGCTAGGCCCTTCAGAAGAAGTTTTTTTTTTCAGTTGTTGCTCTTTCCGCCTCTGCTCCTGACGGAGCAGTTCTTGTGTTTCTAGCATTACCCTGGCATTGAAGCCATGTCCCCCCATATAGCCATTCCTTGATCCCTGGTAGCTGGAATATCTGGGATTTTCCTTTGCAGTCTGGAATCCTTCTCCAGGGGAATAGCTCTGCTCCCAGGAGTCTTGAGATACAGAACTGGCATTTTTTCTGCTTTGCCTGGAAAGAAAAATAGAAGATGTTTTTAAGACAAGGAAAGAAAAATAGAAGATGTTTTTAAGACAAATGTTCTGGTTCCACTTCTACTGTTACTGAAAACAATTCCTGGAAAGAAGGGTGCTTCTGCAATGCCATCAGGTTTCCCCCAGCTATAGCATTCTCCAGAAGTCATGTTCTCTTCTGCTGCAAAGAGGCATCAAAGAGGCATCTTGCCTCTTTTGTTAGGAGAACATATTTCCTATAGAGTTAAACTCTATTTCTGTGCCTCTCCAGGAGGAATATGTCATGAAACCCCATCCGGTGCTACAACCACCGTCATGTTCTCAAGAAAGGTGCTACAGTTCAGTTGCAGACTAGGAAAGACCTAAGACATTGTTGTGCTTCTTAAGAAACCAGATAACAGCCAATACTTGTAAAGTCACTCATGAAAGATTTTAATCTAGACTCACACTTGATTAAAAATGCAACAGGAAGATCTTTAGAGCATTTGTTCTAACACTGCACAAGACAGAAGATAAAGCTCATTATTGATAGGTAGTTACACAGATGAGTTTCTTCCTCCCATTTCTGGAACTAAGGAATTTTGTGCTATCAGGACTGTTTCCCAGTTAACTATAGTTTTCATGAAAGAAAAGGCAGAGATAACCTTTTTGCTCATTTTTTTTGGCTCCAGGGGGGTAGACAAATAAATCAAATATATATAGGAATTACAAATTCTTATCTCTTTTCACAATAAACCGTCACATTATTTTAAAGACAGATTATGGTTTTGAAATAGCTTTAATTTACTATCAAGCTGCTAGATGCTTTTATGAATTTAAAATAGATTGGTGATGATAAAGCAAAACAATTTTGTGCAGCAGCAAAAGAGATACCCACTTTGAGATTAAAATTAGTGTATGAGAATCAAGTAGTAAAACAGAATATATTGCAACATTAATCAATAAGGAATTCATTTAGTTGTTTGCATGTGGCTTGGTTTCTCATGTCAACACACATGACTCAGTGTGGCCTCATCCAATGAATATGAAATGAAGACATAGGAGACCCGGAGAATATTTCTACCATTAGTAAAAACAAGAAGTCACCTTATGTTTTTGCAATCTTCCTTCCACACATGTAATTTGAAAATGACCATATCCACCTTATTTCATAATAGATTTTGAGACCTCTGGATGAAAATTGTTATTCAGGACGAATGTAAATTATTACAGCATAAATTACAACATAATGTAAGTTCTTATGCAAATTTTTAGAGCTGGTCTTGATATTTGCATATCCAACTTCGCCAAAGAAAAGATCTTTCTGTGCCATGTTTTATCACTCCCTGGAACAAGAGCAAATTGAACGAACCTCTGTAGGCTACGAAACTGTCAGGTTTCTGATCTAGAGGAAGATAAATCTTAAGTGCTAGAAAATTAACTTGGAGTTAAACATTGCTTTTACAGTTTCACATGGGACAAGAGGATGACTAGCTGAACTGATTTAATTTACTGACTGTTTCCTGGTACTTGTTCAGAATTAGTTGGCCCACTTTCCCTGTCTTTCTGGGAAGATCCTTTAAAACTGACTCAAGAGTTTATTTGCCTTCACTACTAATGATTTGAATGTACAAAGGGGAAAAAAGGAGGATCCTAGAGACTATACAAGATGAAAAGCAGCAAAGCTCAAGAATGAATTCAGTGTAGAAACTTTAATCATTACAAAGCCACAGTTGCAACATTAAGCTTGGGACCTAAGTTTTAGGGTAACAATAAGATTTCTTTAAAGATCAGTCACAGAGTCACAAACAGTTTGTAAAGCTAGATAATGGGTTGTCCCAGCTTGTTGTAGGAGTATCATGGTATTTACAGCACTCAACTTTAGCCCAAGGTCCTGAAATTCATTCCTCTCACAGCACAGCTCAAATATGCAGAGTGCTCAAAGTCATCAAATTATCATTAGTTACTCGGTAACGTGCAGTGCTAGCTTGCTATAATTTCTCATGTTGAAAACTGCACTGAAGGAAGTTCTCAGTCTAAACAAGCATTTCTATGACCCAAAGCATTATTTTACAAATTTCTTGTAAACTAATTTTCTCTTTAGAGTTCTTAATTTCTGCCATTGGAACTGTATTCAACTATCTTCCAACTTTTACATGCTACCAGTGATTGAGCAGAACAGGGTAAACGAGTTTTAAGAATCATAGTTTTAAAACTAAAAATACCCTCCCCAGCTTAAAAGAGACATTAGCGTCTGTGCTCTTCCACCCAATCTGTGCATTGCTGGAACTAGCAAAACTGAAAGAGAATTTCTCCGGAAAAACAATATGGCATTAATAGGTGTGGTCACTTCAGAAGAAAGGTAGAGATAAGAAGCAAAGGGAATATAAAAGATCTTCAGAATGACTAACTAACAATCTAAGAAAACACATTAACTTTACATTTTCCTTTCCCACCTTCCAAATTTAACAGAAAGATTCTACACTCAAAGGTGCTATAGCATGTGAAAATCCGAGACATCTGTTTTACTTTCAAAGATGTTGGTAGGATAAGAGTTCATGCTTAGAAAACTTTGATTATGAGGCTTTTATTTGTTTCCCCCCAAAAAAGGGAGTTATGGTATGCTTGTTAAAACACATGTTGTCATAAATTTTTTTTACATACCATTTCCTCATGGTACACAAAAAATAACAGGACCTTGTTGGAAAGGAATTTGACATTAACTTCTGGTGTTAAGGATTCTTCATTCAACCATTGCCACTGATATTTGAAAATAAAAACACTATTTGCACAGTACTTGACTATGATAATTAATTTACAATACTAGTTGAGCAAACTTTTAATAATTCTTAAAGCTAAATATCAAATAAATATCAATTTTTCTCAAACAGCAAATCTAAGATTTTTTTAAAATACAAATTTGTTTAGATGAAAAGTGTGCTATTTTTCAACATTCCTTTTCTAATGACTCAGTAATTTAGAAGAAATATATATATAGGAATCTTGAAGGTCCTTGATTTTTTTGATAGAGTTTCTCAGTTCTGTATTCTTTTGTTTGAGGTCTTGAGATTTTTTTTTTCCTTTTAATATTCACGCTGTATTAGCATCACAAAGATACAATTTCTATCCAGTAAAGAATGAGGCAGCAGAAAAAAAATATTGTCTGACATGTCAAAAGGGGACAACCCATGTCATGCTCAGGAGAGTTTTCTAATTGCAGAAAATTAAACTGGATGATGTGTCACAAAGAATAGCTTTGTTTCAGTGTCTCAGTTCTGTTGGGTGCTCAGTTCTGCTGGGTGGTAAAATCCCACTGAAATCGGCTCTGAAGTAATCCTCCTAAAGTAAACGGCTGCCACATGCTCTCACTTAAGAAATTTTATGCCTCTTCCACACCAAACACATTCCACCTTATATCATTGCTAAACAAAAGTGTCTGCACTAAGTATAACATTTTCCTTCCACAAATGAAATTAGCTCTAGGGTCATATGCACTGAATAGATTCAGACAGTTAGTAACCATACCTGGGTAACGAGCTGTACTGACGCTGAGCTTGTTGGAAACTCTCCCTTTCTTCTTGCCGTTGCCGCTGCATTTGAACCTCTACTGATACTGAGTGTCTGCCACTCTGTGAGTACGTCTTGGTACTTGGCTACAAAATGAAAATGAAATAGTCTTCAATAAAGCAGACAAATACCCACAAAAGAGCTACGATTTAAATTGCTATTGTATGCATATGGTTACATTTGTTTCAACATGTGGTTCAAGTAGCTTTTTCACACTAATTAGGTTAAATTCTGACCCATAACAGTGTCCTGGGCTGTCGTACCATTTCTGAGATATATCAAGAAAATATTGGTCCAGAATGGATTATGGATTATGGTATAACACTGAAATTTAAACTAAGTTTGTGGAACAGATCTTCAGACACTGTAAGTTAGCCTAGCTATGGTAATACTAAGTTTTACCGCACTAAGGATCTGAGGGAGGATGGAGCACAGCAGCTCTTTCAAACCTCACCAATACGCTCAATTGATGCTCTCTCTTAGTGAAGCCATCCTATTTTGCTGTTGCTCCAGACATGCACAGATTGCTTTTCCGAGAGATAGGGAAACATTTTCTGGTTCAACATGATCAAATAGATAGATTTAGCAAGTCTCTTGTGGAGACTGAGGAATCCTGTATCTCTGAGAAGGATTTTAGATAATATTTTCATGAGATGACAATTTGAAAATTTGAGGCCAATACTAAAAGTAAGTGAAAATGGACGGCCTTTCTGGGAATAGAGGGCATTACTTGTCAAGATCTGACAGAATGGCTTCATTCAAACTTTGGATTATGAAAAAGTTTACTTTTGTAAAGACAGCATTTTTCATCTCACATTACTACTGTCTTCAGATTTTGTGATTTCAAATTGCAAATAAGGTGCTACAAAAGTCATAGAATGTTATGGCTTTTTCTTGTTTTAATACTCTGGTTTCACCTAACAAAGAAATAGAGCATTATTTTATCTATCTCCTTAAAATTACCAGTTCTATTCAAAACATGTAAGCTTAATCACTCAGAGGTTAGGGAGCATAACCACTTATCTGAGCCTGGAACTGAAACAGCTTGTCTCTGACTCGCTTTTGTTAAAGCATTTTCGCCTTTTCATGTGTACCTTCCCTCAAAACAAACATCTCTTGTTTTAACCATTATAATTTCTGCAGCAGAAAGATATTATAATGGCTCATGAATATCTGCAAGATAAAAGGCTTTGCAAAAGCTTCATAAAATGAAGTCAAGTTTTAGAAACTAAGAAAGTTGCCATTTGTGACATAACGTCCTTTGTCATACTATACAATCAATTGCCTGCAGGTAGCCAGAAACACAACAAATCTGAAACAGATGTACAACATTTAGAAAGTTCATTTTTGATAAAAATAAACTTCTGACAGGGCATCAGTCTTGGCTCAGAATTTAACAGATACAATTCAGTGACAACTGCCTTTCCTATTATGAAAAGATTATTGTGCAAAAGAATCAGAATGTGAAAGCATAGATTACGAGTAATGAAGAAGTTATTTAAGAGAATCCTTAATACAACATTGGTGTCTAGTTCAGAATAGACTTATTCTGTAAAAACCTCAGTAAAACAGTAGTTCTAATGAAAAAAGCTTTAGGAATGGTGTGATGAAGCAACAAGTTGAGAAAACAGAATCGTGTGTCAGCCTCGTGAGAAATTTTCTTCAAGATGAATAAGCTGTACATATGTATGTCCAAACCAACAACCCCCATGGAGATTTCTTACTATATTAAATGAGGGCAACACATACAGAGCAGTGTTTCAGTTATTGCATATGTCAACATTTCTAACTTTCTTGACTTTATTGAGAGTCTTCTGACATTTGGTATTTTATTGAAGAGCTCAGCTTATGGAAGCAAGTGATTACCTAAAAATCACAAGACTTACTTGTGAATTCTCTCCAGTGTGGTTATAAGCAGTTTACAGAGAACCATAGGGAAACTCAGAAGTTCCCATCTCAACTTCTCCATAAGGAATAAAAACGTTTAAACTAAGATTTTAGAGAAAATCTCATCATTTCATGGGTTCTACTTTAACAATGTTGGAAAGCTTGCAGCTACATTGTGTCATATGTGAGACAGTAGTTTTCATAGATAAGACATGAAATCAGAATTGCTTCTCTTTATTTGAAAACACAGATTTGTTTTTTTATTTCACTGTAAATATAACATATTAAAGAATTTTACACTACAGGGAATGGTTAAATTACCAAACAGGTGGAGTGGAAATTGAGCTCCTGCTCAATTTAGGTTTTTAGAAAACACTGAAGTACATCATCTAGAAAGCATGAATGCAAGTACGTGCGCACACATGTGCACAGAGCTGAAGCTGCCACAAAAGCATTTACTAAAGTGACAGAGCTTTGAAAGCCCTAATGGACTATGAATGGACTAAGATCAAAATGTAGCTTCAGAGATTTTTTCTTTTTTTTTTCAATGCACAAAGGAACCAGTGGTTAAATAGAGGCAGGGGCTATCACGCCTGTCTGCCCACTGTAGGGCATGCCCAGAATAACTGGACCTGAGGAGTCAGGTCTGGATTCTCTGCAGGCCACAAAGAATTTAATCTAATGGACAGCATTTATAATTTGATGGGTCTAAAAGCAAACATCTAAAATCCATTATCTGATTTTCTGAAGGTATGAGTACCTATATGCCCTGTTAAACTAAGTGGATTTGCAATACTTAACTAATCTGAAAAGCATACTTATTTAGAGTCCTGTCTGCATGTTGTTCACATCTACAATAAGTCGTCCCATAAGCAAATCTGCTATCTGATTTCAAGCATCCAAAAAATATAGCAATGAGACAGAAACTCCCTCTGTTTGTAATCAAATATTCCATACCATAACACATAGGTATATTCAACCATCTTATTAATGAAAAGACCTTTCTTTCACATCTTTGCATTAAAACCCTCAGTGATACCGTAATGAGTTTCCTTGGTATATGGTTATGATTATAAAAAGACTTAGCCTTAAATACTGCTTTTTTGATCCTTAACTTGTTCAGAAAAATACAAATCACCATACAGTGATTTATCTTCTTAGTATGCTTTCAAGCTTTCAATTAAAGAATCTAAACCAAAAATATTTATATCATAAGTAACTTTAGTCTTCAAAAGCTAAATGGCTATTTTGTCTCAGTCCCCAAAGTATTCTTTTATACATACATATTTATACAAAATATACACACATATAGATGTTTACACATCTATATAAAAGTATACCTCATTTATGTCAGCACAAAATGGAGGTAATTAAAAAAAAAAGGTGAATTATTTTCACATCTTTCAACAGCAACCAAAGAACATGTATGAGGAATACACATAACACTAATTTTAACACTGATATCAACACAAGGCTAACTATAATTATAACAATCTGAAATCACCCAACAAACCTGGCAACAGCTCAGTCTTCACAGCACAGATTGATAAGAACTCTGGCCTTGTTTGCAATGAGATGTATGACAAGCACTGACCTTTTAAATCAGGATGTGGTCAAGGCCACAGTAACAACCAAGGCTGCATTATACAAATAAATGTATGTTCATGTCTTCCACAATACATTTAAGTGGCAATGATAGTTATTGTGTTCAGCATTGTTAAACAATACTCAGTATGTAAAACTGTGCTTTAAGATACATGAAATTACACAGCTCTTTTCTCAAAGAGGCATTACTTTAAAACCAGGACTGCAAAGTTAGAAGTTTCTACAGACTTCTCATTTTATGCAAATAACATTTTTTTCAATTCACAGAGAATGTATGCCCATGCCTCACATTGCACTCACCACTACCAGCAGTAAAGGGCAGCATATTTTACAGATTAAGGTACCTCCTCACTTTCCTTGCTACACCAGTGGCTGCCCATGCAGTTTCTTTCCCTGCAGAGTGGCATTTCTGCACATGGAGGGTAGCTCTGCTTGGTGGCAGCAGGGATCCTCCAGGGCTGGCACAGATCAAAGTTGCCACAGAGAATTGCAGAGGAAATCATGGGTGTGATCCAGGGCACTGGATTTTCAGGGAGATTCAACCACTTCAGGTGACAGGGGATCCACCACTTGAGGTGACACACTGATCCAACAGCTTACTCTCAAAGGGACAAACTGGGAGTAATGCTTACTCAGAATCATAGAACTCCTTTGTGTTGACAAAGAAGCAGTTAATAGGTAGATTAATAAAGGAACAAGTCCCTTAGTATTTTCCCTGTTATTAAAAAGACCGTTATTTAACATAAAATAAATGTACTGTTTTTTTCCAGATTAAGCTCTGTGTTTAACCAAGAAGTTTCAAGTTCACCTGGAAGTCAGTAGGTACAAGGCCCCCAAAACATTCATGGTTCTTACAGTTCAGCACTAATTAGACATAGATGAGATTAAATGACCTTGCCTGCTTTATGTGTAAATGTACTTGGCACAGATGACAGACAAGCCAGTAACTGTGTATATCAAAATTCAGAATGATAAAAAACATTCAGCAGTTCTGGGACATGTCCTTGAAAACTATTTTTACTTTCATCTTTTTGTTTATGTTGCTATGGTGAACAGTACATATAGCAGTATTTCTTTTCAAAATTGTCAACAGGTACGTGTATTAATTCAAACATCATGTAATAAGAAAAATCCCATCCCTTTGTGTATCTTTCTATGGTGCATATGTAGGAAGCTGAATGGCGTGGCATGGGATAAAGATTTCCATTCTGTGTATACCAGCAGCAGAAAGAAAATCTTCAGCATGGTAGAAACAAATCATTTAGCCCTGAAATTCTGCCTGAGGTATTTACATGCACTGCATGCCTGTGAGCTATAAATAGTTTGTTTACAAACTGCAGTTGTTTCATTTCTTTTTAAAATCTTCTATCTTCATTTTCCACTTCGTAAAAAAGATTGAAGCTAGTGGTGGAAAAAAGTTTTAAATATGAAATTTTAAAGTCATAGTTTAAATCTTGGCAAGAAATTGCTGGTATTTTATGAAATCCTTTGCAGGTTTGACACAGAATGGATATTAACCACACAGCTGAAGAGAAACTACCTGTGGAGAGGCTGCCCTTCTTAACTTTGGTTTCCCCTCTGAAACTGTTGGGGTAGGAGAAACAGCAATTTAGGTCCAAAGGTATTCTTTGTCTACTGAAATGCTCCATTAGGTATCACCTAATACCTTGAATAAAATATCCTGAAAAAGACTCTTAAAATGGATTTATAATAGAAAGAATTAATATACTACTTTTCTTTCTTATTAATGGGTTGAGCAATTTTACATAATTTAGAGCCTGATATAAAATTTAAAATGTTTGTTTTGAATATAGTCTGCTATTAATTTTCCAGGTAAAATTAATATGCTACAGTTGAAGGTACAGCAATAAAAATCACATTTTTGTTTTTCTGAAAGAATCCATTATGGCTTTGAATATGTCAAGGACGTAAATACAGGGATCATAGAATCATAGAATAGTTAGGGTTGGAAAAGACCTTAAGATCATCAAGTTCCAACCCCCCTGCCATGGGCAGGGA